>JAVHNF010014063.1:21036-34178 GCA_034783455.1 Micropsitta finschii
GAATAATATTAAGTCGAAAAAGTAGCTTAACTGTAATTTTGTATCGTGCTTTTGGCCTGAAACAAAGTGGTGTTTTCTCCTTTTTTTTTTTTTTTTTTTCCTATTAAAAGGGAAAGCTGGAAATGGATAAAGTATATGAGCAGTGGGAGAGGAGACTGATATAGCTTTCTGTTTTTAAGGGTTTCTTTGAAATGGGACATAAAAAGGCTTTGTAAGGTGCAGATGAGTAGGAAAAATTAGAAATTATCTTTTGAATTTAAACAGGTCATATTTAGGACACTGTATGTAGACAATAAATCAAAATAAAGTCATGTGCTAGAGATGGGGAATTTACTGTAATGCCTGTAAGGGAAGAATATGCTTTTCTACCTGAAAACCTGTGAGCAATGAAGGAATTGTTAAACTAGTGTTTATATGGTTTATTTTAAGAGATATTGGTAAGTGTGGTCACTAGACCAATTTTAAAAGCAAATGAATGGACAAACAAATAAAAAGATTACATGCTGCTGTGCATGCTTACTTTCTAATCAGTTAGGATGCATAACAAATGTTAGAGCTGTATGAATAAATTTGTGAAAATCCCATGGGAGTAAATAAGTAAGTAAAAATACCAGGAACTGCTAAGAAAGAAGCAGAGGAAAACTGGAAAAGTCACTTGGAGTATAAATCTGTGATGTGTCATAGCTTTCTAATTGTATGCATCTCTACTTATTTTAAACACTGAATTTGTAACTTGGTAGAAGATACAGGCAAGGGAAAGAAAAAGTATTATCAGAAGAATTCATAGAGTTGTTTCCATGCAGATGGAGACTGAATAGATACAGTCTCTTCAGAAAGAAAACAATAGGAAAAGTGACAAAATTTAAAATCAGGAATGGGAAGGAAAGAATGATTAAGAAACAATTGCTCATTTTTAATTTCTGCCTTTAGCTCTTATCTGCAAGCAACTTCAGAAGAAGCTAAAGGAAGCACTTTTCCATACAAGAGCATATTTAAATAGTCTTCAAAAGGACTAAAATTCAGGAGGCATGGGTTTGCTGAGAGCTATTATGAGTGGTGGATACATGAAATGACTTAGAATCTCTTTAGGATGTTGAATATCCAGAAGCTTTGAGGATTACAAGGTAGCTCTGCAGTTGCTCTGTTTCTTTTCCATAATAACTGCTGTTGGCAGTGGTAGAGATGGTACTGGAATAGGTGGACTTCTTGATCTGACTTAATGCCCTGGTTTACCTTTAAATGTTCAAAAGCAAACTGCAAAAAGTAGGAGTGAGTAATTTAAATTCCCGAGTCCTGGATCAAGCCTTAAGTTTAAGCAACACAGCATATTGCCAGCTTAATAGTTATGATCAGGTACTTTAGATGATACTTCACATACCAGTTTATTAACAGAATATGAATTGTTATGATTAGTTTGCAGCAGGGCTACTAAGAATGTACGCCTTTCTGGATCAAGTCTAATGAATAAATATATGTGTGCTTTTTAAGAGATAGTGATGTTTTCTGCCATAAAACATGGCACCTGAGACTCCTAGGCGTTTAGTTTTCTCAATGTCTTTCCGTTCCTGAGAAGACATTGGACACAGCAGTGAAAATGCTACAATGTAGAGATTTTAGTGGAGGGGGTTGTGAGAACCAGGAATGATAAAAGTATTTTATACTTTTGGTTTTGTTGAGACTTTGGGGCTAAAATTCTCAAATACTGTATTATTTATTAGAGCTATTTTCTTAGGACAGAAATATTTTTCTTGACTAAGTGAGGACATTTAACAAATGTGTTTGCTTGCATCTCCTAGAATACTTCTGCTTTCAGATTTTCAGAAGCCTGGGAAGATCCCAGTTTTGCACAGCTGCTCTTCATCATGTTCTTGAAATACTATGTATTTTTCAGTCTGTTCACTGCTCATGGGTCTTCTATGTTTAAACCATTTTTGGTATAACTGGATTGAGAAAGTTTAACTCACATGACTTCAGAATAATGTATGAAGTAGTTGTACATCTTCAGATTAGAATCACTTCTTTTTCAAGAGCTTAATGGGCATGTTTGTGGTCTTCTTCAGAAGGGTTTACACTCTCTGCTTCAGTCTGCCTTAGATTTCTAGTTTGGCTTGGTGCAGATCACATTTCTACTAGAACATGTGTAAAAATGAGCAAGCTTCTTAACAGAAAATTGAAAGGAGTAACTAAAAAGAGGAAAAGCATTCAGACAGTGTGAAGACATCTTAAGGAAAATTGCTTCCAAAAAATGCATACTACTTATGAGAAGAAATTTTAAAGTAAACTACAGAAGGTGGCATTGCCAAGAAGATGAAAGAACTGGATGATGCCCTTCGAAAGGAGGAATTTTGTCCAGAAGAGAAAGCAATTTAAAAAAAAAAAAAACAACAAACAAAAAAAACCAAACCAAAAACCGAAACAACAGCAACAAAAAAACTCACATCAAATATGGCAAAATAAATGTAAGCCTTAGTAAGACAGTTTCCAAAAGTGTTTGAGCAATATTTGCTGAAGACAGACTGCCAAGAAAGGTATTCTCAAATGCTCCACCAGCAGGGAGCAAGGTGAGGATCCTATGCAATCAATATGGAAAAGGAGGACTTGAGAAAGATGCAGCTTTCAAGAAAGGGATAAGGCTGAGGACCTACCTCAGATTTAAATTGACAAGAAAAAAGGTTTAAAAATAAGCTGATAAATCGAAGTGTAACAACTCATAGGAGCTATGGGATGATGACTCAAAAGTTCTTAAGGAGCTCTGACTGAAACAAGCTGAGCTGTTAATTATGGTTTGTGACTTCCGACTTCAGTTGTTGTTGGCAGTAGAAGAAATACCAGTAGGAAAAATAGCCTGAAAATGTAAAGAATACATTGCATAGACACATGAATAAAGTCTGGCAGTAAGGAAGAGTTGTTATGGCTTTTATTTTGGAAGAAAATCACATTTTTTTGTGAGCCTATACTTAAGGGTGATCCATTCAGGAAAATGTATTGGGATGTCAAAAAGTTTTTGGCAGGAGAACTTACCAAAGGCTCCTTAAGAGACAAAATGACTGGATGTGACATGTTTGCTCCCTTCAGATGAATGGGTTCTTAAAGAAGTGGAACAGAAGATCAGTTTTGTAGTGAAGCAAAGCTGCCAGTAGAGAATGTGCTGGTGAAAGGATTGCTCTATGAGGAATGAACAGCATGATGGCAATGTTTGTGATGTGCAGGCCAGTCAAAACTATAAGAAATAGGCTGTAGAGAATTGCAGGTGGTCTTCTGGTACCAGGCAAATAGGCAGGTAAAAAACAGCTAAAGTTCAGTGGTAGTGTATGCAAGGTAACATACATGAGGAAAAGCAGCTCTAATCATTCAGCCAATGTAAGCTCTAAATTAGTTGTTGATATTCAGCTTTCTAGGTAGTTCAAGAGTTTTCTGAGAATGTCGCTATTGCTGACTGAGAAAGATCAGTCTTTATGTGGCCTGTTCTTACAGTCTCTGCAATATTGGTAGCTGGCCTCTGACAGAGAGGAGATACTTAGCTAAACAGAGCTTTGATCTGATCCCTCTAGCTGCTGTGATGAAACACAGACTTGGTTTTTGAAACTTAGAGGTGGATCTACTTAGACATTCTTGTCAAAGTGAGCTGCTTGAACAAGCCAAATGTATAAACGTGTTGTAAATGTTGATAGTCAGATTTCATTAGAATACAAATCAGAATACGTCTCAGGTGGGGAAAACTTCAGGTCACTAAGACAGAAATAAACAGAATGGAATAAACTTTCGGTCACTTTTCCTCTTGCCTATCTTGTCCGTGAGATGGATTGTTGTTTCCTGCCTTGGTTTTAATGAACTCTGTGCCTTTTGGAGCTGTAGGAAACTCTCTGCAGTTCCTTTAGATTCTAGGAAACATTTCCCATCACATCTGAGACCTGGCTGTTTGGTTTTCATAGGACTCTTCTTTCTTCTCTGAGCTTGTCTGTTGGCACACCTGTGGTAACACAAGTACTTTCTTCTTGAGTAGTCTCGGTAACTTCTCCAGAGAATGAATAATTACTCCTTCATCTCATGTCTTAAAGGCACATAACTTGAAAACATAAACCAAAATAATCACACAGATACCATCACATCTCTCATTTGTTTGGTTTTTTTTTTTTTTTTTGCCTACTTAAGTCCTTGTCCAGGCCAGAGGAGTGCTTTGGTCTTCCTTGGAGTGGGAGGAAAGCAGTCATGTAGATCCTCTGGACAAAACTTTTAAATGTAGAAGTAATGCGTTGCTACAGTTTGCCTTGTTTCCTTGACTCTCTCTGCTTCTGTGTTTGTAAATTGTTTAAAAACACAATATTTCGTACAGGTCCTAATACTTACTAGCCCTGTAATATGCTCAAGGCTTCAGCCTCATTAGTTACCTCTTTGAGCACTGAGGATTTTTTCTGATGCAAAGTTTAGAGTTTGGATGGTATTTAGTGTTTGGTGTTCTTGGCACCAGGGAGCCTCTTTCATTGGGATTGATACAGATGCGATGAGCCTGAACATATTGAGGTTATTTTTAAATAAATGGTTCTTCGTTTGCTTGTCATCTTTTGTTCTTGCTTAATTCTGAGTTCCTCCCACATGCATCAAGCTGAGAGTGGGTTCCTTTCAATTGTTGGGGGTTGGAATCATGTGATAACACCACAGTCCTTTATCTTGGGCCAAGAGAGAGTGGATTTTTTGAATCTCAAGCTTGCTTTTTTTTTTTTTAGTTTATTTTTTATTTTTATTTCCTTCAGCATAAATCCTTTCTATATTGTTACAGTTGTCTTCAGATTATTGATATAGTCGTTTAAATTTCACCATGTAGTTTGCTGTGTTAGTTCCTACATGCCTCCCTCTGTCTGTCACCTACATTTTTCCCTTCTTCTCATTTCTTTTCTAACACCTGTATGAACTTCCTTCATGTTACCAATTAGTTGCCAGTTTATGCTGCTTTATTTCAGTTAAGTCTCCTCTTTGTTCCCATCAGCCTTGGATTACAGCAGCAAGAGGTTCTTTTCCCTTCACAGCCTTGAAGTATAGTGCAATCAACAGGGCCAGGGTTTTGCTTAGAGGCTCTCAGTCTAGAATACTGTTGTAAAAAACAAAAAAAAACCCAAGTAATTGTTTGTGTTTATTTTTTTTTCCTCTCCTCCTTGCCTGGGTGTTTCTGCTTGGTGAAGTCTTGCACTTTTAGGGGAATGATCTGAGCCAATTAGCCACAAAAGTTGGCAGAAACTGATTCACACAGGTTTTTCTAAGCAGCAGCTCAATGTATGGTGGGAGAGAATGCAAGTTTTGCAATGCTCCTCTGTAACAGCAGAGCAAATGCCACTGATCAGTTAAAAGTTCGGGGTGGTGCTCCAGAATATCGTAACTTGTGGGTTATGAACTTTCTTGTGATTTCTGGTTTAAATTTATATAGGGGCAGCTTGCATTTGCTCGTATGCCACAGTGTCATCCTTCAGCTTAAGTAGTTCTTTCTTACCTTATCTATCAGCAGAAATCAGCAACTTTCAATGTTTTAAAAAGGTTGCTTTAAAAAGGAAAGGTTGCTTTTTAAATTATTAGCCAATTTATTTTTATTAAGCAGATTCCCAGAGAACTAAATTGAGTCAGGTACAAAGTCTCTGTATAGGTATATATGCTTAATTTGTATCTGTAATGAGGTTTGTATTTTTTCTGTATTGTGCTTCAAAGAGCTCTTCCTTCTATGGCGGTGATACATCTGGAGTTCCATGCCTATGGGGGATAAAATTTCTTTACTCACCAGAACAACAGGTGACTCAAGCAGAAGCAGGAAGGTATTCAATTGCATCCCTGCAGATATTGTGGGGTCTGGTGCATTCTTTGTATAGGACCTAATGATCATGTGGGTGGAAAGCAAGATATTCTAACTGATCCAGGAAGCAGCTGATCCTGCAGACTCACCCCACCCCTCCAAGCCTACAGATAGACTTCTTCAGTTGTCTCATTGGGTATGAACCATGCTAGATCAGATACAAGCATGTGGGGGATGATCAGGACCACCCTTAACAGTAATGGTTAGCTGTTTGAAGAGTTTATCTGAAGTGGTGTCATACCTGTTGCTTATGAATCTAGGTGCAGAAGTTCACTTTGAAGTTCTAGAGCAGTTCAGCTCAGCTTAGCTATTCAGGGAGCAGTGAATGTAGTACCAGCTTGAGGGCAACATGGTACTGTTGTATTTAAAGCTAGCATGTTGATTTTTGGGTAAGTATTGGGTGCTCTTAATTATTTCTATCTCTACTTTGTGCTACACAGCATCCAGAAAGGGAGACTTACCAGACTGCTAGGCTTGTGTTGCATGTGCTGGGATGTGTGCTCAGAAATTCCCCTCTAAGTAGACTGCAGGACTGCTTCTGGTTTGTACTTCAGTGATGCTGGATTTCTTGTTCCATTTCATAAAAATGAGACTGCTTCAGCCAGGATTGCTATAAGGATCCTGAACCGTAGCACTTTACACTGGGTAAGAGCTGGCACATATCTCTTGTCTTAGTGCCTTTGACTATACGTTGCACATCAGTTGGAGTTTCTACAAACACCGTGCTTTTCCTCTAGTATATGGCATACTTAACTTGCCTGAACAGTCATTAGCAGTTTTTCCTTCCCTGTATCCAAGCCTCAGGCACTTTTTTAAAGTTCTTCTGGCTAGCCGCTCCCAACAGACTGGCTCAGCTGGACAGCTTTCCCAAGAGGTCAGCCATTCCTCTGTGTGTAGGTGTTCTGACCCTAGTGGCTCACATCAGTTGTTTCCGGTCTTGAAGATGTACAGGACTGTCTTGACAGGAAATGCCTGATTCCAGTGGCGCTGACAAGTCAGTGACATTGTGGTTTGCATGGTTGAACCAGAAATACCAAGCTGTACTGATGTGGTGCCGGGATTTCCAAAGCAGGAAGAGGAAGATATCCATGCCAGGCATATAGAGAATCATGAAGAAGTTGGTAAGGATGTTGTTTGCTCATTTCTGAAAGCTTGCCCAATAGTAAACGTCAACATGGCTTGTCAAAACCATTGTTCTAATGGTGAATGAAGAGTTGTTACAGCAGCATGGAAAACACTTTATGTTCAGACTTGCACTGAAAGAAATTTTGTTGCAAGCCCTTTTCTTCCTATATCTCACTCAGAAGAGTGTCTTAACTCCCAAGTGGAAAAGAACCTGAAATATTGGTCTGTCTCAGAAGTCGCATTTTTCAGCTTTCCTTTTGCCCTTGTGAACTGTGGGAAAATGCATGTAAGGGAATGACCATGTGTTTAATGCCAATTAATCAGAAGATAATAGCAAACATAAGCAGCCATTGTTTCTATAGCTGCTCTGTCTGTATTCATTATTTTTCCTGGCAGCACTGTAGTAAGCAGGTAGTGTCAAAAAGTATGGTAGATGAGTATGATATCTCAGAGCTTTTTTAAAATATTCTTCTCTGCCCTGTTACATTTAAACGATGAGTAGGCGATGAACTTTGACCACTGCATTTCATTTATTGTTTTCTTGATGACTAAAGGTATTGCTAATAGCCAAGAGCAAAGGGCTTTATACCCATTAATGAACATTTACTCTTCTTGACCATGTTATCATGTACAGTCTTGAGTTTTTACTGTTTATTAAGAAAGATTAATTAGTAGAGATTTTATATGTGAAGTTCTCAGTCTTTGCACAGATAACTTTGAAAGAGATAAGTGGATATATACTGCAGGTAAGAACTGTCAGTAACACAGCTGCCATACATGCCAAGCTTCAGAGATGTGTCCTTTTCCCATGCTCTCAGGCAAGAAGGGTCAAGGTGGCTGCCTCCAGTTCCATCATATGAACATGGTTTCCCAAGGTTAAAAACACAGTTCCCAGTCTAACAGACAATTTTGTTGTCTTGCATGTGTGATGGTGTGCTTCCAGATGGTGTTGGTATAGGTGTTAGTTAGCCCAATAATATAATGTGTGACTGCTCTGTGGTTGGTGCTGTGTCTGCAGCTCTGTGTGTGGTTAACCAGCTAACGTGTGGGTAGGCATCTTCATTACAGGTGGCTTGGCTGCTGTCAGTAGGCGGGTAGAGCTTGGGTGGTCTAGGAAATGGACATTAAGGGCTTACTGAACTGCTTGTTGCTGCATTTATGCTGCTTCTGCTACCTAGGCCAGAGCTATGCTCTGGTTTTATGCTTATGATACGCTTCAGTTGCATCCATGTAGGCATGCCAGTTGTTTAAGGAGATGGGAGAGAAGATTATGACTAGACTTACTTTTTTGTTCATAAAATAGCAAGACACAATAATTTGCTGTAAGATTTATTATAAGGCTTTTTAGCAATAATGTGCAAAGATGACCTGCAAAGGTAAAGACCATGCTGTCCCTGTTTTCTTTAAATGCTATCAGTGATCTGTAACAAGGTTCACTTTTGCAAGGTTAAGTGAAATTTCATTTTGGTCCTAAGGCCAAAGGGATAAACCTTACTCTTTCTTGCAGCCCATGAGGATGCAAGAATAGCAGTTCTGCTGCTTCCCTGTCTCTTGTTCACTGTTTTGCAGTGTGGTTCCATACCCATCCTGCTTGTTAGTCTCCTGGAGCCTGAGCAGACTTTTCTTGCTACAACATAAAGATGTACAAGAGCATTTGGAGTGAATTGTCAATCCCTGGACTTCAGAGTGCTTTGTCCTGAGGACTTTGGTGCTGAGAGGGCTCTACTCTGGTTTCTGTGCTTGGTCAATTATTACTTTCCTTGAAACTGGAACTGCAAATACTGTCATAAGTGGGTTTTATTCTATAACTGTAGAAATAATTCTTCCATTTTTATTGAAATAACATTTTGCCATTTGTGAAATTGTATTTTGCTGTGAATGGAAAGCATATTTTTCATTGCACCAGGCTGTTAGATTAATTTAATCTGGGGGAAATGGGAGTGGGAACCAGATAAATGGGATTCTGACAGTTTATTGATGACCAAACAATTCTTTTGGACTTAGCTAAATCCTGGCTCTTCCAAACTAGTGAGAATTTTGATGTATGGTTATTTGACTTAGATTTGTCTTGAAAGCCATCAGTCTTGCTCAGCTTTGCTAAACTTCTAACAATACTTTATGTAATTGAATATTTAGCTGTTTTATAGTGCACTTGATATTATGGTCCAAGTGCTTTATAGGAACCATTACTACTACCCTTTTGCTTTCTTTTTTATTTATTTATTTTTTTTTAATGAGCTTCCATTTGCTGCTTTGTATTTGACTTCTGACCAGTGCTCCATACACTGATCCCTCCTTTGGTAAGAGGACTTTCTCTCCTGATCTTGTGAAAGAAAGCAGTCAGAAATGGGTCTTTCAGAAATGCCAGAAATGGGTTTAAGATACAGGGCTTTTAATTGGATAGAAACCTGGCCCCAAAAGTGTGCATCCTTTCTGTGGCTTGTTGGAATTGCAGGTAAGATTTGGATTGCTCCCTTTGAAAACTGATATACCAGCCCAGAGGGCTAACGTGGACTTTAGAAACCTGATCTTTGTCATGAGTGACAACTTCATCGTAAAATACGTAATTGCTAGAGTGAGAATGAAGACTTCACAGAAACTGGACCTATTGTTATGAAGATACTGCTTTATTAAATGCGATTATCCAGAAGACCTGGATTTCACAGAAGTCTTAACATGTAAAGAAAAAGGGATCCTCTATAGTTACATAAGAAGCACAAGTATCACAACAGAGTTTATACCTGGATCTTAGAGTAATTTTTCTTACAAATCTTTACTTATTCTTGTGGTCCTTTTCTCCTCTGTTTAACTAACTCAAGGATTTTGTTTGTGGGGTTTTGGTTTTGGTTTGGTTTTTTTTTTGTATTCCTATGATGGGGATAGGACAGGGCCCAAGAACATTTCTTAGTGTGACATGGAGTCGGATTGTGTTGAATGTATGCATACACACACACACATACATACATATATATATATATGCACACATGATGTTTTTCTTAGCTATTCTTTCCTTCATGATCCTGGAAACATGCCATTTTAACATAGGATTTTTCAAATTTTGTCTGTATTCTGAATTTGCTCAGGCTCTATCACTTTATTTTTCCATTTAAAGTAATATTTATCTTTTAATCTGTTTTGCAACTGAGAGCATGTTAGCTTGCAAGATTTGAGAATTAAGTCATGGCAAGTTGCGCAAATTTTCCTCCTGCTCAGTGTTAACAGAAATGTACCATAGCATTACAATTGCTCAAGATTAGACTTTTACATGAGTATGAGTAGCTAAAAATAGAGCTTGTATTATGGCAACTTCCTAAAGAAAATAAACATAAAAGCCCTAATCTTACCCAAACAAAACATGGTAGCAATATTGTCATTCTTGTTTGGCTTTTGTGCTATCTCAGTTTCCTGAAATTAGCTCAGCACATGTATGGTCTTACCAATTAACAGCAATTTTTTCACCAATAAAGGTATTTGATGGAATCCACACTGCAAATATTTGTGTGAAATTGGACAGGGGAGGAGGTTCTTAGAACACAAATTATGAAATATTAGAAAATATACCTTTATTATTAGTATTTTTGTGGAGAACAAAATTTCCCTTTTTTTATGCCATATTAACTCTCCTCTCTTTTAATCTTGTTTCTTGAAAAGCAGATTTTGTCTGTTCAGCCCCCTGTGTGTGTCTATCCCTGTCTTCAGCTTTTTAATAATTTCTAGGCCTGTAGGCCAGTTACAGTAAAATATTACTGAAGAATAGGTGTCTCAAAGATGTTACTTTTCAACAAGTTGAAGAGACACCCATTCTGCCTTTCCAGTTGGGAACATGGTCACAAACCTTATCTTTTGTTGAATATCATCATTTCAGTTTTCATGAGCAAGGTGAAGAGTTGTCGATAGAGGTAGAATCTCTTATTAGATCAATTAGAGTAGAGAAACTTGAGGGCACATAAATTTTTTGCCTGAAGAGCTTGTTTTGCTGTCTCCTTTTTGTGTCATAAAAGCATCTGCAGGAAGGGGAAAATAGGGAGAGATGCTGGAAACCAGGCTGCTTTTTTTGTTCTACTCTTAACAGAAGTATATTTCTCTGATTTTTTTCTTTTTTAATTTTTTTTTTTCTGAGATAAATGAAAAAAACCCTGAATTAGGTGAAAAGTCATAAGGATGTTTGCAGGAGAGGTGGGGATGAGTCAGTTGTCTTGTTCCCACAAGACTTTTGCAGTGGAAATATGCTGCTTGTTACAATAGAATCACAGAATGGTTTAGGCGTTAACTATTTCTGCTGTTGTTATTGCCTATTGTTTTACATTAGTGTGAATCAGGACAAGTGAAACACATGTTTTAAGAGAAATTCCTTGTTCTGTAAACATTTGTGCATGCGTTGAATTTTATTCATGCTGATAAAAGTTATTTTGAACACAACTCTCTCCACAACAAAGTTCTTATGTATGACTTTACATATTCACTCCCTCTTTCCTTTCCTTTTGCTGTATCTTGTCCTTTTCTCTCTCCCTCTGTCTCTAGATCTGTATGGTAATTTATACTGGAACCTTACCTTTGCCTTTCTTCCAATTTACAGATGTTTTCTTCCAACATTCTAATGCAGAATCTATACAGCATATTCTCCACTGATGTACATACACTGCATGATTTTTCTTTTTCAGTACAACTTGCACAGAAGGTGGAAAAAAAACCCACATGAAATGTGTTTTGGTTTTCTTCTTTTCTTTTTTTTTTTTGTTTTTCCTCTTCTCCCACCCTCCCCCCAAGTTCATCCATCATCATGTGTAGGTTAACCAAGTAGATATTGTTGTTCAAGGCACCAAATGAACATTTTGCCTTTTCTTGATTAGTGATGCTTTACACCTTTTTACCTGAAGAAATGAAGGTCTCATTTAAAGAAAGGAAAGGGGGAGGGAGGAAGGAAGAAAGAAAAGAGGGAAAAATTGAACCACATCTTGCTGACTATTCAAAATTCAGTCATAACAGTTGAAGTGGGAAAATCCCTCTAGATCTCTTATTTCCTATTTAAAGTATGGTCTTCTTATCAAAGCAAATTGTGTGAAGAGACATGGTCAAGAAGTATCTGCCAGAAGTGTGTGGCACTGAAAATACATCTTTCATTTCTTTCCGCAGATATTGCTGTTGTAGAGATGAGTGATGCCTTCCGTCAGCCTTCCTTGTTCTACCACCTGGGAGTCAGGGAGAGCTTCAGCATGGCTAACAACATTATCCTCTACTGTGATACAAATGCAGAGTCTCTGCAGTCACTAAAGGTATCTCTGAATGGAAAGATGGAGGGGTGTTTGGAGGAAAGTCACAAGTGGGGTCCAGCTCTTGAAATAGGTTCTTTGTTACTATAGGAAATACAGATGCCATTTGGGGTTCACAAAAGAATAGCAAAAATATTCTGAGGCCTGGAAAACATGTCCACAGTGAAATGATGAAAAACTTAGTTTAGATTTCCCAAAGGAAAGATTTAGATGACTTTATTGCAGACAATTAAATACCTAGGTGTTAAATGGCTCTTTACAGAAACAGAAGTTAGACAAATTTGAGATGAGAAATCAAATACATTGTTTTGTCATTCAAAGGAATTAGTGGTATTTGGGGTAGATTGTTACAATTCTCAATAAATTCTCAATGAGGTGAGAATGGTAGTGTGTAGAATGGCAGCAAAGTAATCTTAACTTTTATCTCCTGTATAAAGTAGCAGTTTTTCTGCCAAACCTGAAAGGGCCCCAGGTGCTCTCTGATATGTCCTGCTTAGTTACAGCTGTCTGCATCAAGTACCTGCAGGATTGCTGTGCTAGAGATTACCATCAGCATAGCAGAGTTAGTAAAAACAAAATTTGTGCCTGGTTCTCAGAGCTGCAGTTCACAGTGTAGTAGGTTGGTTTAAAGCAAGATGGTGGCTGAAGATTTTGTATGGGGCTGTGAACTGTTGCCAGCCAAGGAGTTGTTGATACTTGCTTCCTCCTGCAACTCTGCTAAAGATGTAGTAACTTCCATGGGGATGGGGGAGGGCAGGCAACTTGGATGGCAATTTTCTCAATTACTTCCCCTTCCTCAGTTTCATTGGCTCTGATCAGGAGGTGTTTTATGCTATTACACTTCCATTCTAGGCACTGCGGAAAAGAAGCATTTTAAGTAAGTGGCTTGGTGAGTCAGACTGCAATCTGGG
>JAVHNF010014071.1:630-17876 GCA_034783455.1 Micropsitta finschii
AAGTTCTAATGGACGGACTGGGCTTAAACCACGACAGTCTGTCATTAGATATTGGAGTTACATATGAAGTATGTTATTAATATTGAAGGTTTCTGGTTTAGCAAAACTCTAATTATTCAATAGACACATTTCATTTCCTGTTGGTTTTATAATCTCAGCTCTTTTGTTCGTGAGAAGAATTTCCTTTTTTTTTTTTTTTTCACCAGTTCATGTATCTTCTTTAATTAACCAACGTACATATTTATTTTACAGACACATGCATTATATATCTTATCACTGAGTGGCTTCCAGAAATTAATTTCCATATCTTGTTTTCATTAGTCAGCAGAACACTTCTATAAATCTTCAGTCATTATAAGGCATTTTTTTAAAATAGAGGTGTATCCTCATTGTGATGTTCTCTAATCAGCCCTGTCAGAAACACTGTACCCTTTTTTTCTCTAAATTATTAGCTTACTAAAAATTTAAACCACTATTTATAAGCAAGAAAGAATCTGCATATTATACTTAAAGTCACTGCAAGATTGATGAGCATTCATTACTGGAAAATCATGGCAGAAGAATGATTTCTTCGCAGCAGCCTGTGTAATTAAGGGGTGAATTAATATTGTTAAAAATATTACTCCTTACTCTCTTCTTCCAGTAACTTCAGATGGATCACAGATGTATTTCCTTCATAATGACACAGAAAAGTGGGTCAATTATGAGAAACCACAAACCACAGGGCTCAAGTAGTCAGGCCAAGAACTTAGACACATGAATGAGGTACAGAGGTTTATTTTCTATCCACCTTTTGCTCCAGCAGAGACTGAAGGGATGGATTCGTCAGTAGGGAAATAAGGATTTTGCACAGGGCTGTGCACCTATGCACTTACCACAGGTCAGTCACCCCAAAAGGAGAAAAATACTTTTTCCAGCAGTAGCAAAGCTTTCTCCCTTTGGCCATGCTTCACTAAAATTTCAGTGCAGTCAGATGCACCTGACTGCTGAGCAGCAGCTAATCTGAAACACCTTGAATCACAGCTGCTTTATTCTGTACCAGCCCTGAGAACAAAAGTTGTTGTGGTTAGTTAATAATGGCCCATGTCATTCCTCTAGGATTTCATCTAGATTCCATCTCCTCCACTGGGATTTACACCCTTCTAATGCTTCTTCCTGTTCACCACAGGCATGAAGAATAACTGTTTGCCTTTTTCTTTTTTAGAGCTACCTTTCATGTGTTTGTATGTCACATTACAGGCTGTCACATCACTTCCTCATTCTTCTCTAATCTGGATTAAAAAACTTAAATTCTTTCAAGATCGCTCACTTTTTCTAGACCTCTGATTATTCTGTGACTCTAGAAGCACTGAATGTTTCTAGATATGCAAGAATATGCTATTCTTGCAAGGGTATGGTATAAACTACAGGCATTACTGCTTTTGTAGTTTATTGTTGCATGTGTAAGAAGAACATACATGCAGTGGTCACTCCCTTTAGGAAAACAGCTAAGCCAGTTTGAGAGTTGTTAAAACAAGCCTTGTTGTTTTCAGCAAGAGGTGATGATATCTCTACAGAAGTATACATGTTTTTAGGTTTCTTCTTGTAGTACAGGTACTAGCACATGGAATAATAAAAGGATCATTAAATGGTTTCAGGGCAAGACCAGCATCCAAAATAAGTTTAAATGACAAAATTGGAGCAGGCACTTATGTTCACATGAGCCAAACTGTACTTACCTTTTAGAGTAAGCACAACAAATTACAACTGGATGAGAACATCCTGTTGATCTGGAAGTAACTGCAAACTGCAGGTGGAGTAGCCATTTGACATCTGCTTGTGCCTGCTGCTGGAGGCAGTCTATGGGGATCTCTGACCAGATACTGCCATTGGTGTATTTTTAGTTTTCATTCAAGTGAGGATATCATCTGTTGCTTTCCACTGTTCTTGTCTTAGTGTCACTTGTTCTGGAATAATTGTAATGCCAGTTCTGGATTGAATCAAATAGAAATGTCTTAACGTCTGATTTTGCCATGCTCATTTTACCTCAGCATCTTCAACCTTCTGTGGCTCTTTCCAAGCATGTCCCACACTTGCCTAACTCTGTTTAGTCTCTGTTTAGAAAAATAGCTGAAGGTCATGGAAGGTCATCCATGCAGAACTAATCTTTTATTAGAACAGGTATTAATTGCAAAGAAAATGAGCATCTAACTTTCCAAAAGGTTTCATGGTAGTCTGCCTGGAAACAGCCAGAACTGAAATACCTACAGTGAATCTTTGCTTCCTTCCCTGTGAACTGGTGGAAGCAGTGTATGCCAATAACATAATTCAAACTGACATGAATTTAATTAAGTCTGACATCTGGGTGTGATCTGTCCTTTCTGTCTAGAATATAAGGAGATTAATGCAACTTTTATTTGTCTAAAGTTGACACAGTCTGAACCAGCTGTATTAGGGTACATATCTCTATGTAGTACAAATACCTTTTCCCCATGGGTCCTCCCTTTGTGAGCTGTATCTTCTGAGAGCACTGAGGAGGTGTTTTGGTTCCCAAATCAAATAGCTAGCACTCATTCCAGTTTATCTCCACATGGAATTGATAGGAAAGAGGTGTAGTTACTTTGAAAGAAAGACCGGTTAGATCAACTATTAAGGCTGTAAAACAAGCAGACTCATACCAATGATTAAATTGTAAAACAGTAAATACAATAACTAAAAATGAACACATGTGAAACAGCTACTTTCTGATGCCATTCAAATCACATGATTCTGGACTGAACTTTCATTTGGCTGCTGTGAAAGCAGAAGATATGAAAGCTGATTCAAGAGATGAAACAAATACAACATATGGATGAAAGGCTTGACCTCGTTGTGATCAAATAGACAGCTTGAATATCAGCTTCCAAAATAGCTCCACTGTCCTGAAAGTCTCTGGATTTCAACTGCTTAGATTTCACTTGTCAGAGGTTTTATAATATTCTTTCAAGCATTCCCAACATCACTTTGGGAAGTTTGGTAAGCCTCCAATACATTCAAATTAAAATGATGATTCATTACAATGCCTAAGACACAGAGTTACTTTGTCATAAATTATAGGTAATCTGTACTTTTACATTAGCTCAATTACCAGTAATAGAGTTTTAATGCAGTACTTACATGGTGTTAGAGGAGAAATCTTTGATAATACTAGATTTATCAGGAAGGAAATGAAAACTAAATTGGAAAAGTTAGTACAGAAGGAGTGCTGATAGGGCACCAGGGAATGAAAGTAAGAACAGAAAGCCATGTCAATCACATCAATGGAAAACAAATACTAAATAAAGAAAGAAGAAGATTACAACACTGTGTTAAGGAAAAATGTAGTGAGTGCACAAGGGAGACTGACTGGAGAAACAGCAAAATGTAATTCGGCAAAAAGTGTATGGAAAATGAGGGACAAGAAAAAGAATGAGAAGAGTGATAAGGTCCAATTAAATTTTCAGAACCAATTTACGTGACTTCCAGAATTGTTGAGAACTTTTAGCCTGGGTTTATTGGAATCTATTTTTTTTCAAAATCAACCTGCTTCTACTTTAATGAAATATCTAATAACATATTGAAATACGTTTGAGGATTTCTTTTCACTCAGGCTGGAAACATTTTCCTGTTCTGTACACATTGTCCCTTGGATTCATGAACTGGTCTTTTGAAAGAAAGGTGGGAGTGATGTCAGTAGAATTTGGACACCCACATAGCTAGAGGTCTAACTGCATATTTGGTTTGGACTTAAATTAACTAGATTGCAGAACATGAAATGCACTGATTTATTATGAAGGACAAGCAAATATATCTGCAAATAAAGTCCATCTCCAAACCTCACATATTTTCTCAGCCTTTTTCAGCCTTTACCACTGAATGGAGACAGAAAAACATGAATGTGTTTGACATTTTTCACATGTTCAAGATAGCGTTCATTGATTTTAGTGTGCCAAAACATGAATTACTACTATCAAAAATAACTACAAAAATTACTGAAACTGCACAATGTTCATGAAATTTTATCATAATTTAATTTTTTCTGTATCATGTAAACTTTTAAAAGAATATTTGAATGATGCTGCAGAGGAAAATTTTTCATAACCACAAACAAACTCAATTGAAACTGAGAAACAGCTGAGATGGAAAATGCCCAAGTAAGAATCAGAGAGATTAAGAGACTAATTTGTGCCTGAAAGCCTTTGTTTTCCTTTAGGTCACATATTCAGTAAATTATATTAACATGTGAAATACATACTTTTCTGTAATTTCTGAATTACTTGTTTAACAGATATTAGCATACTAAAAAGTTCTTTTTCTGATATATGAAAATGAGTGATGAAGGTGAGAACTCAAAGGTTATCAAGTTACTAGATGTGTGATCTCTTACTTGTTTGTTATTAGAAACAATTAATATTCATGAATACAAATCAAGAGGATATGAGCTCCATCCCAGTATCCCAGTACCATTTTTATGAAGTAATGTTTTCTAAAAGCACCTTAGAAGCTGATGGATGTCCTTTTTAGTGTAACACATTTGAAATGTGCTACAGTATGCTGAATGTTACGATGTTGTTAAGATTGATGGTGTCAAAGTGATTCAGTGCAGACTTTGTCATGCACAGCCCTTTCAAACAAAAGTCACTCAGGAAAATGGGTTGGTGACGAGGTTTATTTTCTTCCCATTTCTTCAGTTATGCAAAAAATATGCTGTTTTGAACTAACACTGAGACAGTGTATCAGCAAAACTGAAAGCCTAATTGACTTCAAAAGCCTCTCTGTCTTTTGTTCAATGTTGAACCTCTAAGCTGGAAAATACAAAATGTGCCTGAAATGAAGAAATCTAGAAGAAAGTTATTGCTTACAGTCTAGTGGTTTTGTGAGCTGCAGTGCATTTTCTGTAGTGAGAGACACATTCTGTCTGAATTTATTTCTGGTCTATGCCATATATGCTTCATTTATTTTCACTCTTTCTAAAATTCTGAGAATGAGGGAACTAATTCTCTGTCTCTGAATGCATACATTTACTTAAAGTTCTTCAAATACTTCAAGGTTTCTAAGATAAAATTGCTAAAATAGCTTATCTTTCCAAGTTAGATCCTGTAAATAACAGAAAGAACATGCAAAATGAACAGGACTATTTTAGATCTGCTAATTTAGATCATGTGTGCAGATCTGCATACTGGCTACAAAGATGCTGTATTTCATTTTTATTCATCCCATAAATCTCAAGCACAAAGTTGCACTGTGAAGCACAAGTAAGCAAATATGTCTTGCTATAGTAGATGCTTTGATTGCCGTCATGAGAGACGTCCTCCCACTGAAGACTAATTTTGAATTGATGGGATAGTTTTACTGCTTTTGTGAAATAGCTGAGAGTAGAAAATGTTTTAAAAGTTTCCTTAATTACCTGAGAAATCAAATGCTTAACACTAATATAATGGTCCTAATACAACATAGAAGACAACTGACAATGCAGTTATATGGGATAATACAGCTGACTCAGGAGTTATGTTTTTGTTTATGCAGTACTGGTGGTCCATCTTCAAAAAAGCACATAATGAATGGTGCTGGGTTAAACATATCAAACATGCTGAAAAATATCACCCAACGAAATACATGTAGTTGTTATAACAGTTTGATAGTTGATATTCCTGTTTTACTAATTTCTTCACCTTTTGTGTGGCAGAGGTTTTATGATCCTATATTGTATTTATGGTAATGCATTTTTTACACATATTCAAACTTGCTAGAGATTCTTAATTTTCTCATGTAAACAGGACGCATTTCTGCTTAGACATTACAGGAGTTGTTGCATTCGTATGAGATTTGTTTGTAAATTTTTTGAAGTGTGTTCATTCCCTTTGTACTTACTCAGAATTGAGCTTTTTATTTTATTACCTTCTTTCTTTGCTCTGCTATTTTATTTTTTAAAATGTTCTTTATGACTTGTATGTAAAGCTTTTCCCCCTCCATTTTTTTCTAGTGGTTTATCATCACTGTCTATCATTCAGTATCTTCTGTACTCTGTAGACTTTTACTGCTTCCAATAATAAGTATGTTTTCCCTAATAGCACTAGCATGAAAAAGTGATCATACTGAAAATAACCTATGGGAAAGGGTTACCTCCTTGGGCACTGATTATTTATTTCCTCAAAAGTAACATCTGCCTCCAGAGTGGCTTAAATTCCAGTACGTACTACACAAGATCACAGCTAAATTCCTGACTATAACAGATGTTTATTTTTTTTTACCAAAACTTGTTCTTCCTGGAGGAATATTAATTTACCAAGAAAAGAACCAACCAAACAAAACTAACTCCCCTGCCTCCCTCCACAAAGAATGCATTAGTACCCATGCTTACGGTTATTTTACTAATGACAAGGAGCCAGAGACTAATTGCTGGCCTGCAGGTGAAGTGGCTTTGGGCTGTGATTAGCTGGTGATTAACTTTCTTTATAGTAGACTTGTATCACAGTGAACTAGGTGGAATAGTTGCAAAAGGAAGCAGATAGTGAGCTATTTCAACAGTGTTGAACTTTTCAACTTCTTTTCCACCTTTTTTTTCCTTTCAGCAGTTGCTCTTTGGCCCTCTTTTATTTAGCAGGATGAAAACATTCATAATACTTGTTTCTGGGATAGAAAGTTCCTTGAATCATGAAGACCTTTGTCTAGTTCTTGGACAAATTTGAAATTTTATTTTATTCTTTCTTTTTTCTACAGAATACAGTGAATATATAATTATCATTGGCAATTAATATTCTGCTTGTATCTGCACACATATACACACACATATGTAAAAGTAAGTTCAGGAAAATGTAGACTTCCAATTGCTGACCAAACTTGCAACTGTTTAAGACTCCAGACTACTGC
This sequence comes from Micropsitta finschii, assembly GCA_034783455.1. Classification (NCBI taxonomy): domain Eukaryota; kingdom Metazoa; phylum Chordata; class Aves; order Psittaciformes; family Psittacidae; genus Micropsitta; species Micropsitta finschii. The sequence goes on from JAVHNF010014071.1 coordinate 7,498, forward strand.
AGGAGCAATGGAGAATGAAGAATGAAGGAATGCTTTGTTTAGACAAGCATCAGCAGAAGTCATGGAGAGTGAGATTTATCTAACTAAATGTGAAAGTCGTTATCACATCTATCAGTTGCTCTTTCTTTATAGTGGAGATAAATAAGCACTTCTAAGACGCAATTCATTCTAAAGAAGGCATCCCAAATATGTCATGGTTATGTTTCTCTGTGACTAATTCTCTTCTTTGCCTATGGGATTGGGGTGACTGGCTCATATGCACTAAGCTAAGTGCAGTAAGAGGTCCTTATTCATAATTTCTGTATGTTTTCCATAGTTATCTCCACTTGAAGATACAATATTCTTACAGTAGTGTTTTAAAACCTAATATCCCTGGGATCTTAAATCTTTGGTATATATCGAGAGCAAAAGTAAGAGGTGACAACTTACTACCTTTACTTCTTTGCATATGAATTATATTTGTTAGTTCTAGGATTTCAGTTTTATTCTTATTTTCCTTTTTTTATTAGAATTTATAATAAATAGCCACTTGCTGAAAAAATACCTGCAGAATAAGGAATTACTCTGTGATAGAGCTGGGCCCATTAGGACTAGTAAAGTGGGTTTGTTTGCTGAATTAACAGTCTCAGTAACATTTTGAGCAGAGGTCATTCATATTGAAAGAGGTTTGGATAATTTCCTTATTCAATATTGACTGGAACTAGAATTTTCAATCATGTAGAGCTCTGCTCTGAGACTTTTTATACATCCTGATGATTCTACTTTCACAGCACGTCAAAATTAGTGGGGAGGGAAGATGTAGGGAAAGTAGGTGCAATGTTTCTATCTGAATGCTAAAAACTAGAAAGCACATTGAACTAGCTGACATGATCTGTCAGCAGAAAGACAATTCAGTTTTCTCAGAAATTAACTCATTAATAGTGTTGCAGCTATCGCATTTATTTCTTCTCATTCACCGGAACTGACCAGAAATAATGTGTCCTGAGAGGGCTTGTGGAAGAAATTCTCTAACACACATATTTCTGCAAGAAAAGGTTTTTTTTCTGTCCCTCAGACCCCTAGAGAATCTGAATTAGAGAATCTAAGCTCAATGAATTAGAATCTAAGCTCTCTGAATTAGAGAATCAATTGCAATTGAATTTGCAATTTTTAAATGGATACAAGAGCAATCATTCCATATTTCTTCACTGACTGATCACTGTTCATGGCAAAGGTGCATGTCACAGACAAAAAAAGGGTTCAGCTGCTCCTGGCAATTATAAATCCAAATATACCCTACTACAAAAACCAAATAAAATAATACGACTAATTCTGACACTTGCAATTCTGAGTACTTGCAAATGGTATTACATCTTAATAAAGCACCAAACCCAGATAGATTCTGGTACCCCCAAGCTTAGAGCAGGCACCAACACGCTGATATCAGGATGCTCATTTTGTTTGTCTGGGCGTTCTCTTTGCCAGGGAAAATATTTTTTCCTGATTGTAAAAAGTTGGTTGACTTCTGTGGTAAGTTCAACACAACATGTTTGGTTTACAGTCCTGGGTTAAGTCTTCAGTGATCAAGCACAAAGCTGCCCAGTAGGTATCCTCAAACAGCACTGAACACATGATTTGTATATCATAAAATCATAGAATTGTAGAATGATAGAATGGGTTGGGTTGGAAGGGACCTTAAAGATCATCTAGCTCCAACTCCCCTGCCATGGGCAGGGATACGTTCCACCAGACCAGGCTGATCAAAGCCCAGTCCAACCTGTCCTTGAATACTGCCAGGGATGGGGAATGCACAGCTTCTCTGGGCAACCTGTTATAGTCTCACCACCCTCACAGTAAAGAACTCTAAATCTACCCTCTTTCACTTTCAAGCCATTCCCTCTTGCCATATCCCTACATACCCTTGTAAAAAGTCCCTCTCCAGATTTCTTGTAGGCCCTTTTTAGGCAATGGAAGGCTGCTCTAAGGTCTCCACACATCGTTCTCTTCTCCAGGCTGAATAAGCCCAGCTTTCTCAGCCTGTCTTCATAGGAGAGGTGCTTGAGCCCACTGATCATCTTCACAGCCCTCCTCTGGACTTACTCCAAAAGATTCATGTTGGATGATATCTTATCAATCAGCACTTGTGTCATTACTTTACAGGACCCCTTCCTTTATCCACCCTACATTTATCTCCAGTTAAGAAAAAAAAAAAAAAAATCCTCAACAGAAATATGTTTATAAATGTTCAGTACTGGAATATATTAATCACTTGCCATAGTCATACTTTTTTCTAGTCTGCTGTCAGACTTTTCTATTTTATTCAGTATCAGGAGATACTGAATACTGAATACTTTTCTATTTTATTCAGTATCAGGAGATATTGAATAACCTAGTGTTTGAGTAACTTCTCTCTGTGTTACATATATTGGCTGTCTGAATACATTCTATAAAGACTGTCCCATTTTCTGTAATTTTGCTCATGAATGTGTATTTCCTCAAACTGATAAAATTGGTAGGTATATAAACATATGGGTATACAAAACATACTGATAGAATTGGTAGGTCTACGACTTGTCTAAGCACTGATCTCCACTTCTTTAACTTTCACAACTACCCATTAAGTTTTAATGAATTTCCATTGTACGACATTCTAAGGATGATCCAGCCTTTATCCAGCAGTCAGTTAAGATACCATGAATATGGATGAAGACAATACAGTAAATTACAACATAACAATTTTGTGATAATATCTGAAATGTAAACATATATTTATGGAGAGATTTTCCATATCATGATGTATCTCTTCTCTTTAAAGCATGGGCAGAAGGCAGGCAGGCAGGCTATCTGGCTGCCTGGCTTTATTCCAAATAGCTGTTTCTTAAAGACTGTTAATGTAAATGTTTTTTAAAGATTTAACTAAAAGATTCAAAGTAGTTTATTATAAATATGGAAATAAAAATTAATTACTGCTATAATTTTTAAAACGCGATAGAAATCACAGAATCACAGAATAGTAGAGGTCAGAAGGAATCTTTTAGCTCAACCCACTTGCTGAAACAGGGTCAGATTGTTTAGAACTGTGTCCAGATGAGCTTTCAATATCATATGGAGATTCCACAACCTCTCTGAGCAGCCTGCTCCAATGCTGGACCACCCTCACAGTAAACATGTGTTTCCAGATAAAATTCTGCATTTTTTAATTTGTGCCCATGTCCTCCTTCCTGTCACTGGCACCACTGAGGGAAGTCTGACTCTCTTGACCTCGTTCCACCACCAGGTTTTTATACACATTGATGAGATCATCTTGAGTCTTCTTTTCTCTAGATTGAACAGTTTCAGCATTCTCAGCCTCTCATATGAGAGATACTCCAGGCTCTTTGCCATATTCATGTCCCTTCACTAGACTTGTTCCAGCATCTGCTTTCTTACACTGGGGAGTTCAGCACTCCAGATGTGTCTCACTACTGCTGAGTAGAGAGGAAGAACTGCTTCCCTTAGCCTGTTGGCAACACTTTTAGAATTGTTATGAACATATTCTCTAAAATAAATAATTCTTGATAATAAAATTACTATTAATTTTAAGGCAATCTGATGCCCTAGTATATAGCAACTACATACTAGTCCTCCTTTTAGGACTAAATTTTGCTAATTTTAGTAAACTGCAAGAAAGTGAAGATATGTCCTGTTGTTTATTGCCAGAGAAATACATCAAAGCCCAGTTTTTATTACTTAACCATTAGCATAAAGATGTATTATTAAAAAACAAACATGCAAAATATATGTATAATAAATAGAGGCAAAATCCTGTTTTTCAGCAGATTTGATGTAACTTGTTCTAATTTGTAGTCCAAGCAAGTTTGTCCTGTTTGGTAGCCAGTTTAATTTGTGAAAAGTGAGAAGGTTTTTCCTTTTCTGTCTCTTGTTCATTTCCTTAAATTCTTTTTCCCTTTATCTCTCTAGAAGTACATCATGCAAAACAAGTAAAGGATGCATATGTCTATTATCTTGCTTCCCATTTATACATTTCTGCAGTTCAATGAGCTATAACCATGGAGTTTTATAGGAGACAACATTTATATTCTGCCTTCTATACTTACAGGTTTGACCCATGCTTTTAATTTGCTACCTTCAGGCTGTAATCTGTATATGCTAACGTAGAGTAACTTGATAGATGTGACATTTCTTCAGAATTGGATTAGGAGTTAACTGGAAACTACTACTTAAATAATTTACCTGTGTTGTCTCTATAACAAACATCACAAGGTCTCCCTATCTACATCTCATGGAAGGTCACTCTGCCTTCATCTTTGTTTTACCCCTGGAGCACCTCTTTAAAAAGCAGCAGCTAATTTTATATCCCTTGAGTCTCATTCTAAAATCAAGAATGGAGGTTATAAACACAGAGTTTATAAAGTTGTTCAGGACAAAGTAATTCAGAAACTTCTGAAAACATATCAAATAACCAGATAGTTTCCTAATGCAGTGTTCTGTTCAGATTTCAACTTCAGCATCATTCATACATCCTCTGTTTTTAACCTTAAAAAGTTTCACATTGTATGCCTCAAGGTTTTTTCAGCAGAGCTTGTTTTCATTATTCATAGCTGTCTTTTGCACACATTATGTATGTATATAAGCATTTCTAGAGCTTTTGCTCTGTAACATCTAGATTCAAGTCCCCACAGGTCAGCTGATTTAATTCACTAGCTTTATGAAAATCACTTTCATTAGAGAAACAGTGTTTTACAAGTCTTCTACAGACACATCCGCTTTGCCTTCAGTAATTGAGCAGAGGTTATATATGAGCTTTTAAAAGCTAGTAGTCTGTACTGTATCCTTACTGCCTGCAGATTCAGAGCTTGATCCTGAGTTAGTTTACAAACTGCCTGACTTCTTTTGCTGTACCTAGCTGTTAGCTTTTTCCAGTTCAGAGTAACAAATAGGCAGTGCAGATAATCAGAAGAATTTGACATGATGCATATTCAGATCTACCAAATAAGGTGTTGCTTGTGTAGTTTTTTCAGGACTGGTTGCCAAACATATATGGCTTTCTTGGTATCCAATCTTCTCTTCTTCCAGCTGTTATTCTTTTCATAAGTCTCTTGCTTCTGTTACATCAGTCATATTTAACCTCACAGTTGTAGCTATTTCCTTTTTGATGGAAACCTTTCTTACTCTAATCTCTGCTGCCCTGAATCTTTCAACTTCAATATTCTTTCTGTCATACTCTTTGTGGCAAAGACTTCATGTCACACACAGAAAAAAAGGGATCACTGCCAGCTCTCTTTTTAGTGAGTCTACTAGATCTAAGCTCAGACAACAGGAGTCCTACAGGACCACCTATTCCATTTTTTTTTCCTAAACAGTAGCAGTCAGCCCTTACTGTGAGCACAAACTCAGCAGCTGTTTCTTCTAGAGCCTATCATAACTCATGTCTGTCTACTAACTTTACCCAACATAAGCTAACTAATATGCTCATCACTTTCAATGTGAGAAGTCAATGCACAAGCACTTGGAAAAAAATCCTTTAAAATGCTTTCACAGTTATTCTAATGCAATTTTCAGCCCCTCATTGACTGAAAGAGGTCCCTTGAGTATGACCTTTAATGCGCACATTCAAATTAGGTTGGATCAGTTATGGCCTAAGAATGCCATTCTTTTTCCATTAACTATAAATGGAATTTAGGATGATGAGCTAAAACATAACCATTGTGAACACCTTGGGCTCAATCCAATTGCCTACATATGGACTTCTCTCTTCTGCCTGGGATCTGAAGTATCTAGCTGTTGCTAATAGGTGATGCAAATCTTCTACAATGAAATGTACCATATTTGCCAGCCTAAGTTTCTGGTTTTATTACATAAACCAAACTAAATATTTCTTTTTATGCCAGAAAATTATCTACTATTGATGTTTTTCAAACTGTTCCAGTGTATCTCTTCTGGCCAAAGCTCCTGATTAAAAATGTCTCCTGTAAATCTGTGTCATTTCTACCAGTCTCACTGGTATGCCTCAGATACCCTTGAGTTCCTCAGACAGTGCCAGATGACCATGTTTCAGCAACTGAATCAAGGCCTGAGTGGGATTCAATATGAAATTAAGGTGTTTATGAATGAGGCAAATGACTTAAAATTATATACAGGTATCTGCACTGAGGTAGATGTTTAATTTTCCATGACTGTCTATGGAGATCATGAACTTAATTCATGATATCTACTGCCATTTGAGAGGCCTTAGGCAATCAAAGAAATACGGGGTAGTGTGCACTTACACAAGATTTATGGACTACCCATGCAGTTTTGCAGTGGAAATTTGAGGTAAACTGGTATGTCATATTTCAAACAGAACTAAATTTCTGTGCATGTGGTCAGACTTTATTAATCCCCCAGTCAATACCATCACAGATCCTAAACATCAGTTTAAAAGATGAAAAGATGAACAAAGTCTCACTTCTAAATTAGATGTTATTAGTCTTCTAAAAAGTGGTTACTCGAGTATTTAAGTGGTTGTATGGTAAAATGATTGAAAGTCAAAAGAATATGGTTCCTGCTGTTTCTAGATGTTCTATAGAATAGACAGTGTTCTCAGGAAAGCAAAAGAGTGAGCTAAAGTTGGTTTTAGCTTTGGTTTTAAATAAAATTTTATAAAAGACATTTTTCATATATTTTTTTTAAAACACACCAGAGGAGGAAAAGGTTCTTCTGATCCTTGTTTTCTTTAGACAACAAGCTACTCAATTATGTTTCTTTTATTTACAAGAAATAAATTAATTGCTGCAAACATAGTACCAGATTTCTTACAGATCTGTCAGCTGAATATGGGTAATAGTATTTCTTCAGTGTGCACTTTACTTTAAACAAGTTTCCAATGCTTTTGGTTTTTTATTAATTTATTCCAGCTTTATAGTAACTAAAAAAAAAAACAAACCCTTAGAACTTAAGGATACAGCTAGGGTCTGAAAAACATAGCTAAAAAAATGGTTTCTTCCACAGGAATTAGAAGGATAACACGACATCTTTCTGGGGAAGAGGCTGAGGAAGATTAATTCTTTTCTGCCTTTTTGCTTATTCAAGTTAGGTGCATAACATACTCCACGGTTGATTCTGAGCACTTGAAGACATGCTGTTCAACTGAACCAAGTGTATAACTGTTAAATTCACCATTGTGAAAATCAAATCAATTCAATCTTTATCACCTTTTTCCTAATGCAGATCAAAAAGAGGATAGCTTTTTATGTTTCCAACGGTTGTATTTGAACAGAATTATAACCTTTTTAAAAACATCTTTATAAATTATTTGACCTAGTACAGAAAATAATCAAAGCATCTTCACTGTTCATATTGCCTTTTCTTCTTCTTGATATTTTGAATATTTTTGCTGATGACTCAGAAAATGCTGGAATTAAATATAGTTACAAATCAAAGAGAGTATTTAGTTTTTACTTAAAGCAACAGAAAAAGGATTCATAACCCAGAGAAGAGGCACCAGACTAACTCCTCTCATTCCGCAAGGGAAGCAGATAAAGATTACAAATGTAATAGGGGTATTTCACCTGGAACATTATAAGGAAGAAAAAATAAGAAAAAAAAACCAAACAAACAAAAAACCCACAACCTGTTGCTGCTCCATCTTATTGTTGTGCCTTTTGCTCTTCCTATTAAAGACATCTGAGTGGTTTGAAGACTTATTCCTTATATAGCGAAGAATGACACTTTTTCTGTGCTTTGGAATTTCATAATCCTTAGGGCTTATCTCAACAGTAATTAACCTCCGTGGCAACCAGCCAGATAAAACTCCATAAATCTCTAGAATGTTCAACCTAGAAACTAACTTATATTTTCCTTCTTCTTTTTGAGTAATTAAAAACACAATCATTACCTTGAATTTAAGTTACAGCTGAGTAGTAAGGAAAGTAAAGAAAATTCTTAGTTTTTCATTGTATTTATTACCTGTCAAGTAAATAGTGCTGAACCCCTAACTGCAATATTAAAGAACATAGGCTGAAATTTTTGAGATATTTCTTAAAATGTAAGAGTGACATTTCCACTAAGCAAGCGCTTGGGGGAGGGAAGGAGGGAGAACTTTCTTTCTCTGGATATTATAAAGAAGGAAACAGAAAGAAAAATTGCTGGTATTCAGATGGAGAATAAAATGGACTCATAGCAAGATATGAATTTTTATATACTTAATATTGGCAGAGTAAAGAATGTGTGCAAAGTCATCCATGTCCCAAGCCATTCATCTAAGTATTATTGTGAGTTGCCTTTCAAAGATTCCTTACTTGCAAAATCACAGAATGATAGAATGTTAAAATCATTGAATGTTTTGTGTTGGAAGGGTCCTTTAAAGATCATGTCACTCCACCACCCCCTACCATGGACAGGAGCATCTTTTTTTAGATAAGATTGTCCAAAGCCCTACCAAACCTGACTTTGGACATTTCACAACTTCTCTAGGCACCTTGTCTAGTGTCTCACCACCCTCACAGTAAAGAATTTCTTCCTCATGTTCAATCTGAATTTACCCTCCTTTAGTTTAAAGTTGTTACCCCTTGTTCCATCACTACAGGCCCTAGTAAATTCTTTCTATCTTTCCTATAAATATTGAAAAGCCATAACAAGGTCTCCCCAGAGTCTTCTCTACTTCAGGCTGAACAAGCCCAGCTCTCTCAGCTTTTCTTAACAGAAGAGGTGCTCCAGCTCTCTGATCATTTTCACAGCCCTCCTCTTTGCATGCTGCAACCAGTCCATGTCCTTCTTATGTTGAGGGCCCCAGAGCTGGACACAGTACTCAAGCGGGTCCTCATGAGAGCAGAGAGGAGGAGAGTCACTTCCCTTGACCTGCTGGTCTTTTCATGCAGCCAAGGGCATGATTAGCTTTCTGGGCTTCAATCACACATTGTCTGCTCATATCTAACTTTCCATTCATCAGTATCATCAAGTCCTTCTCCACAAGGCGGCTCTCAATCTATTCAGGCTCACCCCTCAAGCCTGTCAGTGTCCCTCTGGATGGTATCCTTTCTCTCTAGCAGATCAAGTGCATCACTTATCTTGGTGTCATCTGCACTATGTCAGTAATAATATACTGAACACTTGTTCCAGTAAAGAAACCTGTGGAACGCTACTCATTAGTGATCTCCATTTGGACATAGAGCCTTCTACTGCAACTGTTTGGATGCAACCATCCAGTCAATTCCTCATCTATCAAACCCATAATTCTCCAGTTTAGTGACAAAAGTCTTGTGTTAGACCTTATCAAAAGCCTTACAGAAGTCAAGATAGGTGACAGCTGTAGCTCTGCCATTGTCCACTGTTGCAATCACTCCATCCTAAAAAGCCACCAGAGTAGCTGGGCATGTATTGCCCATGGTGAAACCATGTTGGCTGCTTCTGATCACCTTACTATCATTCATATGCCTTGATATATCTTTCAGTAGGATCTGTTCCATGATCTTACAGGACACAGATTTGATGCTGAACTACAAATCCAGTTTACTGTAGTCACATGCACCAGTTAGAGATGGCACAAAGAAAACTTCAAAAACTGAAAATGCGTAGAGGATCTGTAAATCTGAAGCTTATCATGTTTACCCTGCAATTACCTGTAAGTGATGTATAGACAGACAGTCTTATCCTAGAAGTGCTAATTAGTTATTATGGTTCTCATATATTATGGTTTCTCTTAAGCTAATACAGCTGATGACCTTCCATCTAAACTGAATATGAGGTGGAGAAAGCCTGTTGTGCTTGGGACAGCCGAAGAATGAAATAGGAGACCGTCTTTTAAGCCTGCCTCTGAAGGATAGAAAGATTCTTCTACACTTTCTCTTTCCTTCTTGCCTGGCTGTACACTTTCAGTATCTCCCTCAAGGCAACTTTGATTTTTGTTGGTATTCACTGAACTGAGTCAATCCATTCAAACACTGGAAAAGCCCCCAGTCAATGGGGGGAGGGGAGGGAAGAAGGTGGGAAGAAAGAAAAAGGAAAAAGGAAATCATTTTCTTCTAGATAGCTGAGATGAATGCATTCAGCAGAGGGTGTGAGGAAATTGAGCTTATTTGACAGTAAGACAGGCCAGCAGGGGCAGAACCAGACAAAGAGGTCAGAGAATGAACAAGGTGAGGAGGAGAATTGTAATGGTTCAGGCGTAGCATGTAACTGTAGCCTAAGATCCACTGAATGAGTGGAGCAAGAGAAAAAGCAAAGCAAAGCAAAACAAAACAAACAAAAAAAAAAACCCAAACAAGAAAATGGTTTATAGGTTTTTTGCACTAGAAAAAGATAAATAAATAAAGGAGCATAAGAAAGCTTCATGAAATAGTTATAATCAAGTTATAATAACCAACTTGTATATAACAAATATGTGCACATATTGAAAAGATTAAGTTGCTGATTTGCAAAGC
>JAVHNF010014081.1:6978-25876 GCA_034783455.1 Micropsitta finschii
CTGTGCGCAGGCATAACTGGTGTTTTGCTCTGTGCACAGAAGAAGCACAGCACCACCTTTCTGTCCTGCGTCCTCAGATGTGGCAGTCAACTTCAAACACACATGTTCTGCTCACTGTGCTGCTCTACAGCTAATAGACTTCTGAGAGAGTTTCTATTCATTTGGTGTTTTAGTGTGCTGGGAACCAGATGGTGGAGATCACCAAAGGAACGTGAGGGCAAGGTAGACCACAGTGGCAGACACCGTAACTGCAAGCCTTGGTCTATGAGGGAAAACCAGGAAGGACATTGCTCACAAGCTGTGGCTAACTGCACACTTTCATGTCATCTTTAGTACCTTCTTGGAGCCGATAACTGCATCCTCCCAGGAGGGGAGGTATATGGGTCACACCGACTTGGTACAGTAACTGTGTCCCCTGCAGACAGCTGTTGCACATCTGGTTTTGTATGTTGCTGCTGAATGCTAGATGATGGTTCCTAAGAGTGGCAGAAATAGCCTATTTATTCTGTTTGGCATCTATATCCATTCCCTCTTATTTCTCTCTTCTCCTCCCAACCCATAACCCCCTCCAAAAAAAAAGCCAAGCTAATGCCTTCCAGATGAGGTGCTAGAAGCTGCTAATTGCACCCGGATCCGTCCTGATTTGTGCTTCAGTCAGCAAGGCACCTCGCTAATGGATCTGAAACTTGGCAGTGGGCCTGGGACCAGTGTCAAAGGAAATGGATGAGAAGGAAGGAGAGAGCAGAGGGTTAGAGGGAGCAGGGAGACCCAGAAAGGAAAACGATCCCTCCTCCTCACAGCAAGGCACTGAATCCTGATAAGGGCTTGCGGTTGTCCCCCAGGGTGAGGTGGTCGTGTGTGGGATGGCAGCAGCACAAGCACGTTGCCTTCTCCTGGTGGAGACCCCACGCCTGTGCCGAGGTCTGCTTTTGTGGAGAGGCTGGTGCTTATGTTGTGGCAGCAAGGCAGAGCTGGGGCACACTTGGGCTTTACCAGCTCCTGGACTGGCTTGAGCTTTCCTGGTGCAAAGCTGGGAGCCAAGAGCCGGGAGCCAGGGCATGAGCCTGAGCTGCTGCTGCTCCCTGTTGATGTGGAGCATGTCACACCTCATGGGCAGCTCCCGAAGAGGCGCCAGCTGGGCTGATTGTAGGTGGGTTGGAAGTGCAGAGGAGAGAGAAAATAAGAGGGAAGAGGGGTAGGGAGGTGAGAGCAGGTAGGGCAAGAGATGACACAGGCTCAGAGAGGAAAGAGAGAGAGAACAGGAGGTACTACAAAGGGAAAAAGCGAGGAGGAGAAGTGAAGGCTGGAGAATAAGGAGATGGGGTGATTTATGTAGATCTTTCTCCTGCGCAGCCTTCAACACCCACAGTGCTATGCTAGCAGTCCAATGGGGCTGCAGCCTCCAGACAGACCCCACACTCAGGGAGCTCCAAGGGGACCATGCATGCTGTCCTGCTCAGGAGCCCTGGGACCCCACTGCAGAGCTGCAGGGATCAAGAGCTTCCTATCAACAGATGAACCCCATGACAATTCTCTTCAGTGGCTTCTCAGGAACTGCCTGAGGTATGTGTCTGCTTCTGGATGTGTGGACATCACCAGTATAAAGAGACTTCGGCAAAGTGTACAAGCAGCTATGAGTCTGACTGTGCCTGTCCTGCAGGGCCGTGGTGACACTCCATAGCACGTTCCTGGTGACCACAGAAAGGAAATGATAATGCTGACAGCACTGGGGCTTTTCTCTCTCAGTAACTCTTCAAAATGATCTGCTGCCCCAGTTTGGTCTACACTGAGAACCTGAAGACCTCCTATGCTACTTTCCCCAGGCCCTCTTCTTCATCATCAGCATAGGGCTGAACAAAAGATTCATACTAAGTCCTTGGGGGTTAGCTTGAGGGTATGAAGCAACCTCACTTCTGTGTTCTGGAGGGCCCCAGGAGACCACACAGTGGTTCCTTTCCACCATGAGATACCCCTCTAGCACTAAACCCAGCATCTTCCCCAAAGCAGCTACAAAAGGGAGTTTATTACACTCATTTTACTGGCGGAGAAAATGAAGGTCAGAAAAGCAAAGTAGTATTTCTTAGGGTTCCGCAGAGAATCCAGGTCCCACCTGGGAGAAGACCTGTAGTTACCTGTAGTCAGAGGGTACCTGCTCTGCTAGACCATGCAGGTCTAGCATGAAGAACCAGCAGAACCATAATGTCATCAGAGAGGGAAAAACTGCAGCAGATAACTGGGAACAGAGAAGGTATTTGGACCCGCACTGGTGATCTGGATAGATGGGCACTTGGTCTCAACAAGTCCTCTTCGTTGCAAAATAAAAGCAAACAAGGAATACCTCTGTAGAAGGAAACTCCCTAACAACTGTAACTGCCAGGAGGCCCCTGGAAGTGTGGTAATCAACATGATAGTCCTGGGGAAGATGCTTCAGGTGGAGGAGGGTGCCAGGCTGAGAGTGGAAACAGGACAACCAGAAGCAGCCAACTGCAATAGGAAAGCAGTTGGTTAGAACCAGTAAGGCACCATGCTAACCTCCCTTTGGCTGCAAGTCCCATTTTCATCAACTTTGCAATTCTTGGCAAAGCTTGGAGGGAGTTTCCACTAGCCTGTGATTCATCTAGTGAAATGTGATCGTGGCCGGCAGGGGAAGGAAGCAGACAGACAGACTGACAGGGAGACGGTGCACTGTGAGCAGGGGCAAGACTGTCAGGCCTCTGCAGAAGGGGCAGAAAGAGACCTGTTCTTTCTGATAGGGATCTCAGTGGGCAATCTGCTAGGGGAAGAGGTAAGGAAGTAGAAAAGCAAACTAATTACAGACATTGTGTGTGCTTGTATGTGCCTACAGACTGATTAGCTCATGTCTCCAAAGCACTTGGAGATGGAAACCAGTTAATTATCCTTATTAATTTTTCCCCTTTTGCATGCTGGTTATTTTTGGAGACCATTTTAAACACAATGTACCACCCAGGTGCTGGCTGCCCCAAAGCCCACTGGAATTCCCTACATGTCTTTTCCTTCGCTTACACAAAGGACAGAACAGTCCCAATGGGAGTGATTCCTTCTTCCTGAAATGAGGTCAAATCAAAGGAATTAAAAAAAGGGGGGAGAAAAATAACACATCCCGTGCCCAAATCACATGACGCTTGCCTGCTTCTGTGCCTCTTGGAGGCCAAAGGCAAGGTGGCTGCCTCTCTCTGCACTCACTGGGGCTCTGAAATACCGGCAGATGGGTACCAGGTTGCACAGGAAACAAGCATAATTGCTATGCAGCTCGTTGCGGCACAGATGAGACCTAGATTTAGCTTCTTTCCAATCGTATTGCTGTGGGTACCCACCAGAAGACACTGAGGGAAACCCTGGTGCATATCCTGAGGCCATAGATGGTCTCAGTGCAATAGGGCAAGTCATTTCCCAAGGCAAACAACAGAAATACATGGCTTTAAACTTCATCTGCCACCTGCTTCCCCTGTTCTTAGGTGGAGGGCATGGCTGCTGCCTGATGCACGAGCTGTTTTCTTCTGTCCTCTCTGACCTTCTGCTGGCTTGGAAAACTAGGGAAGGAGCTGTGAAACCCCTGGATGTGAATGAGGGACTGAGGATTTTGGGACTGACCGTGCTCTTGTGCCCATGTTCAGTATGCAGGCAGGGCAGCAGCACCAGGCAGATGGACACACACTCCTCTAGACCCACGTGGGGCTACGTATGCCTGGCTCAGCCCCAGCCCCAGCCCCACAGCCACCCCATAGGCTCTGTCCTGTGGGCACCAGTGCTTGCCTCAGTCCTTGGCTGCTTGCATCAGGGTATGTGGTTCCTCTTGCACACTTTGGGTGCTGCAGTGCTAGGGCTTCCTGGGCAACTCAGAAAGGAGTCTCCTCAGAAAAGTCTGGGAAAGGTCTGGCTGTGGAGAAATGCCTGGCCCTTTCCTTCCCCTCCTTCCAGTTTCTTGCTGCCTGGGGAGGTTTATGGGAGCCTGATCAGCAGCAAGACTCTATGCAGCCCATTCACAGTCCCTATGCTTTGGCCACACGTCCAGCACCCTTGAGTTATGTCACCCACCAAACTTCAACCCTTTCTGCTCAGCATCAAGAGTTGAACTAACAAGTGATGGCTACAGCAGGAGGATGGCTTCTTCTGCAATAGTGCAGTAGTGATGCTTTATTTAAGCCCCTGTTCTTAAACATCCCATGCATCTCTTCTGCTGCTTGGGGTGGGGAAGGCAGCAGCAGGTTAATGGTGGTGGAGATGTCAGTGCTGCCTATGGCAGCGCTGGCAAAATGAGGCACTGAGGTGCAGGGATGTGCTGGGCTGGGAGAGCGAGGGTGAGGAAGAGCCAACACATTCAAAGCTCCCAAAGGGAATAGGGCAGGGAAAGCAAGAAGAGGGCAGTTGCAAGCATCAGGTTTAACCCCCAGCAAAGTGCTTGTGTAGAAAAGAGGGATGCTCATCTTGGAGCATCACCCGGTCCATGGGATATGCAGGTTTATAAGCCCCGGTCCAGCCAGGCTCTGGAGCTGCATCTCCTGTGTCAGCAGGGGAAGGGATAGGAGTGAGTCCATTGCTTCTGCTTGGAGCCATCCGGCTGCAGGGAGGTGCAGGCCTTGTCCCCGCTACCTTTACAGCTAAATCAGCGCTTGGTGTTTTGATCAGACAAAGGCTGTTGCTAGATACGTGGCATCTGTTAGCAGCCTACTGCTGTCATTAGCTGCAACCAGGCATCTGCTGCTCCAACCCAACACGGAACAGATGCCAGTTTGGGAGCGGTGGGGGCAGGGAACCCCCCGAAGCTCTAATATTTCACTTCCCCACCGGCGGCCCTTCACGGTTGGCAGCAGGGCCGGTCGCACCTCGGCAACTGCGGCTTTCAGATGGATCTCACAGATACCTCCCTGTGTCCCTGCCCCAAGCGCTGCCTCTCGGCTCGTCCCCCCCGGCTCTGTCTGCAGAACAAGCCCGTTCCCCGCTCCCTGAGGGGGTTTGGGCATGTGGTGCTCAGCGTTGGTGCTGGCAGGGCCAGCGCTAATCCACAGCCGTGCAGCCGGCGTCACCCTGTGCCTGGGTAAAGGCAAGGCTCTGGTGGGTGAGGGCTGCTTCGGGGGCTCATGGTGAGACATAAATCCCAATGATAACAATAATAATGATGTATAAGGAAGGATACAGGAGCTTTGGATCTGCCCAACCTTCTCTGTCGGGTTTTCCAAGCATGTTGTGGGATGGATGAGGAGGAAAGAGGAAAAGTGCTTGTCCTATGAGGTTTTTTTTCCCCCCTTATACCATACTGATGGAAAGACGAGGGCCCGGTGCTGGTCGGTAATGAGACAATATCAATGGGCTGCGTTGTTAGCACCGTACCAAATAGGCTTTTAATTTTCTGGGGAGGTGTGGTGCGTCTCTGCAGAGCCAGCATCAATCATCGTCACAGGCGCCAGGTCCCGGCGCTCCCGGGGGCTTTCCATGGAAAAGGATTCCCTCTCCCTCTTGACTAGGGGCTGTTCTACCTCCGTGGCGATGCCTCTCACAGACTAATTGCTGATTTGTTCTTCTTATGATGATGGAGCTCGTGTCACCACGAAACAGAACATTAGGATAAAGTCTTTAAAGTGGCCGCGCAGCTGGAAAACTCATTTCCAGTCCCTTCTGGATATAAAAACATAGTGGAATTGGGAGCAAGGATATTATTTGTGTCCATAAATGGCTGGAAATGAATATAGGCTTGTTCAGAATCTGCTCAGTACCCACTTAGCATGGCTGTTTCCTTGGATATCTCTCTTCCTTTTCTCCCAGATCTCTGTAACCAACTTTTCCTTTGGTTCCCTCTGGTTTCCTTTGGGAACTGGTGGTGCTTAGGATATTTATTCTTATGCCTTGGCTTCTGGAGCAGAGACCCATTTCCCAGAGTAATTTTCTACATAAGAGCCAGTCCCATGGAAAAGGAGGGGATTTGGGCTCTGTGGCCACACAGGGAGGGAGTTTGGGAAGTAGTGTGGGCACGCTGATTGTAGCATCCCGCGTTTGTTCGTGCCCTCTAAGGGCCTGGGAACTCCCAGGTTATATTGATGTCACCCCAGCTGCTGCTGAGGACCATTTGGGGGTGATTCCCAAGCATGAGGCTGCTCAGGAGGATTAAATCCCTTGCCCTCTGCATCCCCATCGCCCTCTCTGCTCTTTGCGGGCACAGGGGACGGAGCGATGCGGAGGGAGAATAAGGGAAAACTGTTTGTGTGAGAGGCTGTTCGGGGGGAAAAGAAAGTATTGTTCAGAAAAGAAGGTGGCAAAGCGGTGGCTGCAGCCCCTTCCCCAGATGCAATCCCACTCCTGTAATTTCTGGGCGAATTGGTTCATCTTGGGTGCAGATATATTTGTGTCAAGGTGCAGCTGCACAGATAGCCTGACTCTATGCATAGTAAGAGGCTTTCAGAGAAGGAGGTTATGCCCAGAGCAAGGCCTTATCAGAGCAAGCTGCCTGCCATTTATCTGGTTCCCTATCAAATATGAAAACAGGCCTCAATCTGCTGCTTCTATTTTCCTTGGGAAGGCTATGGGTGGAATGATAATTTACTCCAGGGTTTTTGTTTCCGACGCTAACCTTCTGCCAAACTCTGCTCTTCCCAACTTCACTCGGGCACCCACGGGCATGGACCCAGCACCTTTGTGGGTGAAATCAGCCGAGCCCAAACCTTCAGGGAAAGAGGTCTCTGTACTCAGAAGGGGGCTTTACATGTGTTATGTGCAGGGCTTGTGGAATACCTGTCGTGTACCCGTTTAATAGCGCTGTAATTATTCATTATTTGTATTACAGTAGCCCCTAGAGGCCTCACCAGGTCTAGGGCTGGGTCCCCATGCAATGGCATGGGTATGGATGCAGTGGGATGGAAATATCCTAGGGATGCAGGGGGATGTGTGCTGACCCCCAGCCTGCACCCAGCCCTTTGCAAAGAGGATGCTTACTTTGGTCCAAACCTAGGTATATCCTTAGAGCCACCCTAAAGCACATGGTGTCCCCCCTGGGTGCTGGAGCAGAGGGATGGGGCTCTGTGGGATGTGACACAGGACCTGTGGGGCAGAGCCTGGGGCAGATCCCTTGGAGCCATGGCACGAAACCTCATCCCTGTGCTCTTCTCCTCCCTCCCTCCGCCATCCATCCTGCAGGGCCTCCCCGCCGCAATAATAAAGCCTGAAAAGCCATTGCTTACATTTTTAATTCCATATCTGTGTCTAACTGCTGATGCTAAACTCCGATCCCACAGCTTCTGAGGGCAATGCGATCCACATGTTAATATTTTAAGCCAGCCACTAATATTTTTATGTGGGAAATTGAGATTTTCTACGGTTGCTGGATGAGCAGGGCCATTTCTCCATGCTGCAGGATGGATCTGGAGCGAGGGAAAACATTATTTAGCATATTTGTGTCTCTCAGGGCTGCTGTCCATGTGGGTGGGGGGGAAGGCTGCTCTCTGTCTTGTCTCTGCAATGGCTCCATCCTGACAAGGAGCCTGTGCCATTGGATGTGGGCAGATGCCCAAAGCAGCCAGGCCATGGGGAGCATATAAGTGTCCCCTCTCTTGGCACTGCTGCAGGGTGGATGGTGCCTACATGGCTCCAAAAGCCTCTTTGCCATGGTTTATCAGTTGTCCTGCTGCCCTGGCGTCACCGGGACAGGATCAAAGTGGCTTTTCTATTTATTCTTGCACAAAGTGGCTGTTCCTCCTCAAATCCTTCTTCCTCATGCTTAAAAACCCAAGAGCAGAAACCTATTTATAAAATTCAGGTTCCTTTTGACAAGTGGCAAACCCCATCTAGTTAGGAAGTGGAGGGAGGTGGGCAGCGTCCTGGCCCCCCGAGCCCATGGCTGAAGTAGCAGCCGGTCCATCTGGTGCAAGGAGCTGATGGGAGAGGCAGTGTCTCTCCTCGATGGCTGCCTATAAATCACATTTATGTGCTGCAGTCATGGTCCAGGCAGCGCTGGCTGGACACAGGGTTTGGCAGCACCGTGGCCAGGGTCACGGCGGCTGTAAATTGTCACCCAAACACAAGGAAGCCAAAGCTGCCCCGGAGCCAGCACAGGGATGCAGGACACGGAGCGGGACAGAGGTGCGTGGGTTCACAATAGGGGGTGATACCCCCTCGCCACAGCCCTGAACCGCTGCTGACAAACAGGCAGATGTGGCAGAGCTTAAATGAAGTGCAGACAAGTGTCCGTGTCCCCAGCCTGATCACTCCATCTCCACACTGCTGACACGCTGCCTTATCAGGCTCTATGGAAGCGCATGCCCGGGCTGGGCTCTGGAGCTTGGCGTCTTTGTCAGCTCAGCACTTAACCCAGAACCTCGCCTGTGTTTCCCGGCCATGCTCTGTCCATCAGGAGCCAGGGATGGGGCAGTGATGCTGACCTGGCAGTGGCTGGAGGAGGATCTGGGGGGTCTGTGAGTGGCCAAAGCTGGGAATGTCTTCCCCTGGTCCCCCATGCCGTCGCACCATAGGGCATCATGTGTGCCCCTCAGCCCCAGCATCCACCCCACAGCAGCAGTAAGGATGCTGTGTCCAGAGCTGCCCTTGCCAGCAGCTACAGACCTGGTGGAAAATGGAAGTAGAAATAGGGGAAACTCTGAAGAGCTTTACCCAAAATACACTGAGAGATTGTTTTCTCAATCACGGCAGGAATTTACAGTGTGAGGCAGGAGACTGAGTTCACTCCTTGCGGCATCTCCTTCCTAGCATCCACCTCCATTAACCTGTTCCTTGGATATGAGGTAGCATGAGAAAATATTACAACACAAACTTACGGAATACTCTCCGCTGCATCAAGTGGCCTCTTTCTGCTGCTAAGAATTGAAAGCGTTCTTGGGATTTAAGCAGATTCCAGATGAAGGTGGATAAATATTGAGACAGATGCACCTCAGCATCTTTCCAGTAGTTAAACGTGCATTCTGTATGGATGGACTTTAACAAGTGCTCCGAGATTTTGACCCACTGGTATAGATTACTGTGAGAGAACCTGCCAGGCCCACATCATTGTCTGAGACAAGTCCATGATGCAAATTGGCAGACAAAGCAGTGAGCAGTCAATACAGATTAGAATTAAGTCTCTCCTCTTGTCCGCAACCAGGGGCCCTGCATTGATCGCATTGCAAACGCCAAGAACCTGGGCTGTGCCCAGAGTGGCGGGAGCAGCGGGAGCCGTGCCCAGCTGGGAAGGTGCCATTGCTTGATCCCTCTCCTGGTCCCTGGCCTCAGCATCTGCAGAAGCAGGTCCCCAGCCAAGCAGGCAGTGCTGATGCTGCTTTATATAAAGAGGCACCTTAAATGTGGGAAAAAAGGAGCATAGAGGGGGTCAAAGCTGTGGTTTAACACAAGGTGAGGACTGAATGCACATCTAAGCATGTCCTGCATTGGAGCCTCTTCCAGCTACACAGGAGCTGGCAGAAACATCCACCAGTAGGCCAGGTTGGAGGGGGTTTGGAGCAACCTACTGTAGTGGAGAGTGTCCCTGCCTGTGGCAGGGGTGGAACTGGATGAGGTTAAAAGACTTGTACAAATGCCTACAGGAGGAGGGAGGTACTCAGGAGCCAGGTCAGGTCCTGCTTGAAAGGAAACTTAAGCTCCAGCGTTGGGCTCTGTGAAACATCTGGTCTTAAATCAGCAGGGTTTGGGGCAGCAGCACAGCTGGGTTTAAGTTACAGACCTAAAGAGCCACCCATGCCCTTCACCGCTCGGCACCAGCCTCGGCACTAGCCTCAGGCTTGATTTTCCAAGCCCAGATGCGTGGCTGTGGCACCAGCCCCAGGAACTCCTTCCTTGTGAGGAGCTTTGCACGTGCAGAGGGTCTGAACAGACCCTGAGCAGGGTTAGAACATGAGAGCAAGCTGCTCTAGTGGAAGGTGCCCCTGCCTGAGGCCCGGCGTTGGAACTGGGGAGCTTTCAGGTCACTTCAGCCCAAACCAGTCTGGGATTCTGTGGTCACTGGAAGGTTTGGGGGTGAAAATGGATAATACTAAATTACCCTTTCTTTCCAATGTAATAAAACCAACCTGCGTTGTGTCTTTTAGAGGGTTTTTCCCCTGTCAGATATTCCCATTGCACAGGGTTGGGAATCCCTTGGTTTTACTGGTGGTTTGCTGCCGTGCAGCCCTCCTTGCCTCTTCGCATGCCAAGCTTTCCCCACGCACTCCCTCTGGGAGCAAGCGACCTGGCCGGGGCAAAACCAAGGTGAAACAAGATCACAACAGGCAATATTGTGCATGTAGAGCTAAACCTTCTGTTGCCACCGATGAGCCCCCGGCAGCACGGTGGCCTTTGTTCATGCTGCTGGCCCCGCAGAGCCTGCCTGCCTCCCCTCTCCTAGGCAAGCCTTTGAATTTTTATGCCGGTGCCTTTCTTTGCATTGACCAGAGTTTATCACATATCTCTGGTTGGGATCCTGCCTGGCTTAGCATAAGACAAAACTGGGGAGGAAGAGGGGAAAAAAAAAAAGAGAGAGAGAAAGAAATCAGCTGAATAATAGGAGGGATTTGTAGCAGCTGAGGATTTGCATTCAAATGTGCGCCAGCCTCCTCTGAGCTGGAGTTTTATCATGTCTTTACAGCCAACAGCTTGTTTATGAATAAAAAATGTGGCATGAAACCAGAGGAGTGAGTTGTCTTTGTTTTGTCAAGTGTGCGGAGACAAAATGCTCGCTGCTCACAAGTCTTCACTTCATACAAGTCTGCCGGGACGGGGGCAGCTGGCCGCGGGCTGCTACCTGCGCGTTGCCATGGCCGGGGGCACCTCCTGCACCCCTCCATATGCATGAGTAGGGACCCTGCCGGGCGCCTATGCAAAGCAGCCCCTGCTTTGACAGGCAGGCACTTTATTAACTCATTAAGCTCATCTTGTTCCTTTAAACGCAGTATAATTACAAATAAAGCTGTCACACTTTGTTTGCAGTTATAGCATTTAGCTAAGTGCCGCTACGACCTGGGATTCAAGGAGGAAAGGGAGGTTAGGAGCCGGAGCCGCCGCGGAGGGAAGAGAAGTTTGAGGCTTTCCTCAATAGGGAATGGATCTGGATGGCAAATCAAAGGGTGAATCTGCAATAAACCCATCACCTCCAGTGTGTTGGCATAAAGAGCATCCCTTCTCCCTTCACCACCGCTGCTGGAAAGGCAAGGAAGGATGGGGAGAGCTCCCAGATCAGACCAGTGCAGTATGCCCGTGGGTTTGGTTATTTGCAATTAGAAAAGCACTGGTGCCATGGCCAGGGAAAATGGGAATGTTGTTTGTGTCTTCTCACAGGGTTCTGTGGCCCTGAACGGGAGGCAAAGGAAGGGCTGGAAGCGGAGCAGGCGAGCGTGCCCCCACCTCTGCCGCCAGCCGGAATACAGAGCAGGGCTGGGAGCATCATTGGTAGTCAGGGCACAGAGCCGGGAGGGACGCGGGTGGAAAACCGGAGCGGGAGAGGGGAGGAGAAGCAGAGGAGGTGATGGCAGTCGGAGAGCAGGGGGGAACAGAGGGATAAAGAAGAGGGAAACTTGGAAGGAAAAGGCGATGAGCTCTCCCCTTCAGTGGGGGAGCGTGTGAAAGGAAATCATCCCCTGCCATAATCCCCATGGATGTCTGGTGGGAAATAGTTGCTTGTAACGGGGACTCTGGAGCTGACAGGGTGTCAGAAAGAAAGGATGAATATTGATACAGGTGAGATTAAATGAAACCGTGCAAGGAGGGGGTTTAGCACCTGATTCGGGCGCAGTCGCCTTCCTTGTTGGAGGAGAAGGTCTCATTCAGCAATAGTCCTGCCACAGGTTTGGCTTTGGTGCTTGGTCTCTGTTCACCCAAGTGCACTTGGGAAGTGGGATAGTATTGTATTTGAGGAGGGGAAAATAGAGGGATCAGGCTTGTGAGAGATTTCAGCTGCAAATACTGAAAGAAAATGTGTAGAAAATGTACGCATGTGGAAGCATCCCTGACTTCTCTGCATGGAATGGACTTTCCTAGGTGATGGAGAAGGAGCAGGAAGCTTGGTGTCCCCTTGTGGAGGTGGTGAGGGCCCTCCTGTGCTTTGCTCGTGCAGGGAAGGTCTGGCCCAGCACCACGGTGTCCCTGGGAGCTTTGCTTTGCCTTCCTCAGTGCTATCAGGATGAGGCCCTGCATCAGCAAAAAGGACGGCTGGTATCTTCACCGAGGCTGAACCAATTAGCACCTGATTAAGGTCCTAAACACCTTTGGGCCTGCTGGATAACCCACTCTGATGACATTAAGAGATGATGGGTTGGTGCCAGTAGCTGATATGTTCCCAGCAGCCTCTTTGGGACTGCAGGGGGGTCTACATCATCCACACATTACAACAGAGCACTGCTGCAGCACTGCACATCCTGCTGACCTCCTCGTGCCACAGCAGCCCTTGCTGCCTTGCCTTATGTGTGGATGGAGCTAAACCTGCGCTCATCCGAGCGGGAGCAGCGGGGTCCTGCAGGATGAGGACCAGGCTTGTGACACAGAGCGCACTGTGATAAAGAGCAGCTCATTTAACAGTCCCAGCAAGGGAAGCAATGGGCTGCGAGTGATTTTCCTGGTTTTTGCAGAAACTCCTCTAAGGCCGTGTCCTAGATTTAGCACAGGTTCTGATAAGGCTGAAAGAGATAAGTCCCAGATTGTACTGCTGTGCCCAACAGACTGGTTACATCGTGCTTGATGACACTTCAGACCCGTTGTCATGACCCCATATAATCCGGCATCCTGGACCATCTGACACACATTTACACTTAACATTTTGTTAGAGACTCTATAAATGAGATCTCTTTGACCTTCAATCCTTGGCTAATTGCTAGTTTCATGTACAAGACTAGCCTAATTTTACGTGATAATTACCTGAAAGTGGCAATACATATGGCATTGCATGTTTGAAATGTCAGAGCTGGAAAAATATCAAGTGGCTGGAGTCTTAGGCAAATGGGAAGAGTGGAAGGGTCAGAACAATATACTTTACTGCTCAAATGATGAAGAGAGACTATATATCACTGTAAACCCTAGTAAATAGTATACATCTGTAATAAATCCTGTGCATAATGTTTGTTGAAGGGGGCTGTATCCATGTGCAGTTGAATGCTAAGGCAGCCGTAAAACAAAAAGAGATCTCGAATTTGCAAGTGGTTTGGTTGTTCATTCCACTTGGTCCTTTGCACCAAGGGATACGCACTCTGTTGTCAGATAATCCCAGATTTCTCATACAGCATTGGTACAAACCTGGTAACATCCCGCCATGGACAGTGCATGGGATGGGTGAAGGGTGAGGAGCAGCAATAAGCCAGAGCTGGGGAGCCATTTGGATAAAGGTTTTCATGTCTGGGAGAGTCCCAAGGGAAAAAAACACCCTGTTGTGTTTTCCTTGACCATGGTGAGGAAGCAGGAGTGGGGTGGGCTGTGGAGAGCATCCCAAAAGCATCCATCCCTTAGACGGGTCCATCTGGTGCTGGGTCCCCCCTCATTGCCGGTTTGCTTTGCTGGAAGTATGATTATGCTGTTTGTTTGCTTAGCAGGGTGTATCCACCAAACAATGTCAAAGCCCATATTTGGATTTAGTTAATTGGTTAATAAGATTATAATTAATGAAAATAAATTAAAATCGCTGCGGTAATTAATTCACTGTAAACGTTATTGACAGTGCTTCCTAAATACTGTAAACTCAGATTTAGAGCCCTGGTTAGCAATGCCGGGTTGTGGGATCACTGTAATGAGAGGTGGAACAGACCTATTGGATTATTGAGCCTGTCCTCACAGAGGGGCAGGTTATGTGTCCATATATATATATATGTATGCTGTTGGCATTTTTAGCTTATCAGCTTTCTGATACTGCTTTAAATGTGTCAGTGATGCTCCTCTCCAACAGACATTTATATTCCACTTGTGAAAAGCCCATTTTCAGGTTCTCAGACGTCCCCTCTGATTGCACTTGTCTGAAATGTTACAGCCCATCCTTAGCCAGGCAATCCTGTTTTTTTTTCCCCTGAGGTTTCCGTGTCCAGGCTGAGGACAGGGGGATTTAATGCTTCCCAAAGTGATGCCCAGCAAATGGGAAGTTGCAGAGCAGGATGTGGTAGGAGGATTCTACCCAGAAAGAGTGAAGGGGACCACAGCTTCATCAGCGCCGGCCTCTCTGTGCTTGTCTGGACAAACCTCTGCTATCTGCTGTCCAGCACTGGAACAGGCTGCCCAAGTGAATGTCCATCCCTGGCAATGTTCAAGGCCAGGCTGGACAAGGCTTGGAGCAACCTGCTCTAGTGGAAGGTGTCCCTGCCCATGGTTGTAACTGGGGGAGCTTTAAGGTCTCTTCCAACCCAAACCAGTCTGGGGTTCTACGCTGATTCAAATTGTGTTGCTCACATCCCGTTCAGTCAACATTTGTAGGAGCTGGGGAAGGAAAGCACAGGGACACACAACTGCAACCACTGCACACCCCCTTCCACCAGCACCTCGTACCTCCCGCTCTGCTAACAAAGCCCAGTTTGGAGCCAAACAACCAAATTCAAGGTATTTGCAGTGCATCTCCTCCCTGCCATGTCTCAACCCAGGCTCTGTTTTCTCAGTGTAAAAAGCTAATCCTTTTAGGAACACGGAAATTGGGAAACAGACCCGGTGTCAGCCCAAACCATGTCTCTTCCCAGGTGTTCGTTAAGATTAAGCGCTGCACTCCCCTGTCCTTCCACACAAACTGATAAGCACTTGGTTTATCAGATAATAAATGGTAAACAGCAGGGTAAACAGGTTGGTAATAACTTTAGTGCAAAAGCTTTAGGGGAACAAGAAGTATTTGAGCTTCAGCCTCCTGTGACAGACTTGGCCATGGCTACATACCCCCAGGTTACTCATAGAATCACAGACTGGTTTGAGTTGGAAGGGACCTTAGAGAGCATCCAGTTCCAACCTGGGACACCTTCCATTAGACCAGGTTGCACCAAGCTCCATCCAACCTGGCCTGGGTCACCTCCAGTAGCTGTAACAGCGGACTAAATCCAGTATTTCACTCTTCCCTGGGATACATGGGGTTGTAGGGAGTGCGTTTGCATGCTGCCTCACTGGTATCCCCAGTGTCTGAGCTGGCTCGTTCAGATCCAGCTCCGAGCTCCATCCCTAGCTGCAGTGTATCCGTACCCCAAAGTGCCGCTGACGTGGGAGCAGCGGGATTCCGGCGTGCGGGAGCTTTGCTGGGTTATTTTACACCTCTCAGGTTTGCTGGTGAAGATGCTGGGCAGAGCAGGGCCGAGCTCCGTGCAGAGCAGCCCCGGGCTCTTTGCAGACCCCAGGAACGTGGTGACCCCCATTTGCTGCATCGGGTGGCTGTGCTCTGCAGAAGCCCTGGTCTCAGGTACGGTGCCTCCAGGCTGTCTTCACACCTGCCTGCCCCTAGGAGCGGGCAGAGCAGGGATCCAGCTCAGGGGCTGTACAAATGTTTGGCCTGCACTCTCTGTAATGTCTGTTTTGCCAAGCCCAGGCAGGCAGAAACATCCTACGGGAGCCCTGTTAGGGCTCTCAATAGTGGTTTTCCATGGGGAAAAGGCAGTGTTAGAACATGTGAGCAACCTGCTCTAGTAGAAGGTGTCCTTGCCTGTGGCAGGGCTTGGAACTGGATGAACGTTAAGGTCCCTTCCAACACAAATGGTTCTCTGGTTCTACGATTGTCCTCAAAGGCCAGAGATCCCCTTTCACAGATCTGATTGCAGGGATGTGCTGAGCTTCCCTGGAGCCCCAGATGTTGGGTTTTGCATGCTTTGGGTAGCAACAACTCCTTTTGGAGACGCATTTTGTCTCCTATCACATCTATGGGCACAAGGCACAGGACGTGGTGGGTATCACACTGCTCCCCTCGCAGTGTTTGCCCACAGGAGGTTGCACAGTGCTAGGATGTGTTGTGAGCTCAGATGCTGCCTCATGTCAGCTGCCTCTTCTTTTCTCCTTAAAGCATGCATCATATTTTGTGCTGACTTAATACAACACGGATAGTTGTACTTTCCAAGTAGCTGGCAACCCTTAATCAATGTTAATTGGCTCTAATTAGCATATGTTAATTAATGATATTTACTACAAATTAAAGGTATGAGTGCTCCCAGAGGGTTTCCTGTTCATCCAATTAGTGCCAATTAGTTGCAATTAACACGTGTAAATGAGATGCCATTGAACCCAAAACAAACAGCACATAGTCTGCTGTACTGGCTTGCAGTTGAACTTGAGCGAGTGGTGGCAAGGGGTGTGGAGAGGGGCTGCAGAGGGCTGTTAAATTACTTCAAGGTCTCTAACATCTATTTAAGCTGGCTCCTTATGTCTTATTTTGCCTCTCACCCCATGGGAGCGAGTTGAAGGGAAGTTGATCTGAATAAAAGCCCTTGGCAGAGGAAATGGGAGCTGTTTTCTTGTCTTGTTGGACTGCGGAAAGGACACGATGCTCTTAAGAACACTGACATGTTCCTATCTGCACTTAGCCCTGGTTTTACGTGTAGCAGGGGGGATACACAGCCCCAAAACTGAGCGCCTTCTGCACCCAATGGGACCCAGGTTAATACCACAGTGAGGCATGGCACAAGAGAGCCCATGGCTGCTCCAAAGGACACCCATCATCTCAACTAGTTCCCCAGTCTTCCTTTGTTATTTTTTCCCAGCCCATCTTCAGCACCATCATCAAAAGGTGCAGTTTCAGCTCTTTACTTCTCCTTTCTTTATCCTGGAGGTAAACGCATCCACAAGAGCTTCCTGCCCCGGGCTCCCATTGCACCCGCAGTCTGGCAGGCAGCAGAACAAATTGTCATAATTGTGTTTAATTAAAAAGCATAAATGGATTATCTTCAGGTAAGGATGATTTATTTAACTAATCACTCTGATCACAGAAAATGTATAGTCTGGAGATGGAAATCATTTGGGGGAAATGGGTAATTCCTTTTCCCATCAGCTCCGAAGTATTGCAGACTTTGAGCACAAAATGCAGCCCAGAGAGAGGGGCTAAGCCAAGGCATGAGCCTTCATCCCAAGGGATGTTTTTGAGCATCCTCTCACCCCACATCGCTTGTATTGAAGTTGTTCTTTTCTTCTTAATCCCCATTTTCCGATGAAGACATCTCTGTTGTCCCATTTTTGCATGATTTGTGCCCCACCACAAGCTCAGCCCTAAGCACAACCCTTCACCCTATAAATTCAGTGGGCTGGGAGGATAACCCTGTATGGATGGAGCCGGCAGTGCTGCTGCAACCATTCCTGCAATGGGGGGGGGGGGGACGGGGACGCAGTTTGGATGCTGAGCCCAGGGCCAGGCACTCGAAACACCAAATGAGCATAATTAATTGACCATCTGCTTGAGAAGCCACGTTCTGGGTGGCACTGAAGTATGACTGTCACGTCAGGAGCCCTCAGATGTCTCTGGAAGTTGGGTGCTTTGGATACAGATGTATGGCTCAGGCATCCCCAACCCTCCTTTGGGTTTGGAAGGTGGGAAGTGCTTTATGGCGCAAGGCAGAGCCTCCAGCCCCCTGTCACCTCCAGGGGCTGGCAAGGAGAAGATCCTAAGGGATTCTAAGAAGGGTCTTTGCAGATCAGTCCTCACCATATAACAGTCCCCTTGGTGTGGTTATGCGTTTGGGGAATTATTTGCAACCATTACAAAATGAGCTGGGAAATAAGGCACCTGTGGTGTTTTCCGTTGTTCCTAAGAAAATTCTCCGTGTGTTTAATAGGTGGTGTTTAATAAAAATGAAAATGAGCTTATCCTGAGCAGGCATGCACGCCAAAAGCTGGCATTTAAATTAGAAATTATGATTTAATAACTTGTCAGGAAACTCACCAATGTAACAGCGTGATAATTATAGAAAGGAGGCTTCAGAAATGCTGGAATACCGTGATCCGCTGGGAGAACCCAGCTCAGAAATGCCCGGTGATCTTTGCATGGCATGGGGCTGCAAAAAGGCTCCCAAAGGATCCCTGCTCATGAGGTCCCCAGAAGATGATGTACTTCGGGGTTTGCTTGGTTCACTATGGGGTCACACAGGCAAGGGGTATCCAAGGGGTTCTCTGTGGGTGCAAAGGGAGCTGTGGGTAAGGCTGGGCAGGGATGGATCCCCGGCTGCGGGAAGAGGGGCTCTGGAGCTCCAGGACCAGGAGATACATGCTTGGTGCAGTATGGAGAGATCATATTGGGAAGCTGGATACCTGCCATGGGTTGGCAGCAGCAGTGGCACTGCACGGGCACACAGCACCGTGCTGCAGCAGAGCAGGATGGGGTCTGCAGTCACAGTGATGCGGCGAGGAGCTTGGCCACGGGGAGCTAAAGCAGAGCCTGCCGGTGCTGGAGGCCAAGCAGACGGCGCGTGTCGGGCGCTGGGGCCGGGGAGGGATGTGACAGACGGGGCTGGAGGCAGCGAGGCTTTGCCCAGGGGAGGTTGGCCGTGGCCCAAGGACGCTGTTCAGCGTCCAGCTCTGCTGCTGGTGTCTCCTGCCGGGCAGGAGAACACGGCTCCACTGCTGAAACCACCGCCGTGCCGCTTAGACCCAGAGCAGGCAGGTTGGGCACAGCCTCCTGCTCAAGGAATGTGACAACAAACACACATTTATAGTCATGGGAGGTCAAGGTTGCTCTTCAAACCCCCCCCCCCACGCCTCCTCTAAAGCCTTGACTGATGCTAGGAAAAACTGCCTTTGGTGAGGCCTTATTGTCCCATCCCTTAATTTAAGCAAAATGTTCACATAAGGAGGTTTTAAGCTATGCTTTAAATTATAATCTTGAGTTTCTGTTGGTTGGTGATGGCATCTGACTCTCAGTTGGAAGGCCATTATTTTGGCCATTATTTCTGCTATGATTTACAAAGCAGTTAAAGCGAAAGCTATGTAATAAATAGTGAAGCACTGTAATAGATAATTCCATGTATTTAAATGCGACAGACCCCTTGGC
>JAVHNF010014081.1:42123-63518 GCA_034783455.1 Micropsitta finschii
TTCCATCCCAACACACCCAGTCAGTTGCCAGCACCTATAATAAATGCTCGGAGCAATGTAGAGATATTCCAGCCACTCCAGCCAATGAGCCGGCTTCATTTGGAGCTTGGCTCAGATGTCTCTATACAAACACCCTTAGCATGGGGAACAAACAAGAGGAATTAGAGATGTGTGAATGTCTATGATATTATAGGCATCACAGAAACATGGTGGGATGGCTCCTATGACTGGAGTGCTGGAATGGAAAGTTACAGGCTCCTTAGAAAAGGCCTGGCAGGCAGGGAAGGGGCGTTGGGTACCGACACCCGCTGGCCGCCGCAACCCCCGCGCATCCCAGCGGGCTCTGTCGGAACGAATCCCGGGCCCCGGTGCCCCTGTTCGGCCGGGCCCGCCGCACACCGGCAGCGACAGCGGTGACCGGTTGTGGGCCAGGGTGCTCTCCGGGCCCTCCCCGCCGCACACCGAAGACCGCACCCGTGACCCGCTGCTCAGCTGCCTGGCACCGAGAGGCCGTGGGGTGCCCCTGTGGAGCGGAGCGCTGCAGGCTCCGGTGCGGGGCTCCAGCGCCCGCCAGGCCTGGAGCGGCCGCTGCTCCGGCCGGTGAATAACGAACACGAATTTATGCTTAATATTGATTAACGTGTCGTTAATTGCTGTGCCGGGGCGAGCCCTGGACATCGCCCCGATGCTGAGTCGTCCCTCACAATTCACTCGCCCCGGATCGGGTCCTTTTCCCTATTCATTTGTTTTTTCTTTTAATACATAATTCCAAGCATCTTCTGGTTACGGACGGAAGCAATCCGAGGGATGCTTTATTTTACGGAATGTTCTTTGCGCGGCCCGGCGGTGCGAGCGGAGGCCGCGGTGATGGGCGCGGGGCCGGGCTGCGGGCCGCTCTCGGCGGGCCCCGCGGCTCGGGCGGGCGGCTCTGACCCGCTACCCGGCCTCTCCCCGCAGGTGTTTCGGGACCAAGTGCGCGGGCTGTGCCCAGGGCATCTCCCCCAGCGATCTGGTCCGCAGGGCGCGGAGCAAAGTGTTCCACTTGAACTGTTTTACGTGTATGATGTGTAACAAGCAACTCTCCACCGGCGAGGAGCTCTACATCATAGACGAAAACAAGTTTGTCTGCAAAGAAGATTACCTAAATAACAGCAATACTGCCAAAGAAAACAGCCTGCATTCAGGTGAGGGAGCGCGGCTGGGGCATTGCAGGGACGCGCTCGGCATTCCCGGGGTGGGAGCGGATCCGCTCCGTTCCCCTCTCCCTTTCTCCTCCCTTCTCCTCTTTTTCCCTTCTCATCTCTTTTCCCCCTCACCTCTCCCTTCTCTTCTCCTCTCCCTTTTCCCCTTCCCGGTGTTACCGGCCCGTCCCTGCAATCGGTGTTTTCTCCCGGCCGCCCCCAATCTGAGCGTGCTCTGCTTTGCTGTCTCCCAGCCACCACCGGCAGTGACCCCAGCCTGTCCCCCGACTCCCAAGACCCTTCCCAGGACGACGCCAAGGACTCGGAAAGCGCCAACGTATCCGACAAGGAGACGGGCAGCAACGAAAACGACGACCAGAACCTGGGGGCGAAGCGGCGGGGGCCCCGCACCACCATCAAAGCCAAACAGCTAGAGACTCTGAAAGCCGCCTTCGCGGCCACCCCAAAACCCACCCGGCACATCAGGGAGCAGCTGGCACAGGAGACCGGCCTCAACATGCGGGTCATCCAGGTACCGCGGCCCCGGGCGCTGGGGATGCGCTGCCGCGGAGGGGCCGGTGCAAGGGGGAAGCCCCGGGGCAACGTCCTCGCCTGCCGTTTAAATCGTTATTACCGGGGTGGCCCGGTGAGGGCAGGGGCAGAGCTGCGGGTTTCTTTTAAAAAGTCCTAAAGGATGCTGCAAATGGTATCGAAATTAATAACCATAAATGTGAGGGGTTAATGGATAAATAAGAATGATAATACACTGGAATTATTAAAGGGTTTATAAACCCGCGGCGCTGGGGGTAATGGGGGGTTAAAGGACCATTAAAGACGAGGTTAGATTGGAGAGGCTCAGTGTGAGAGTAATTAGAAGTAATCTTGTCAGGGCAATAAGAATTAACTCGATCATTCTTGACCTGCGGGCGGCGGGGAGCGGCCGCGGGGCCTTGGTCACGGGTGGGTTCGGCCTTGTTTGGAACGAGGAGGAGCATGAGCGGGGTGCACCGGATCGGGATCCCCCCCCTCGAAGCGAACGGGAAACATGGGGGGGGTGGTCCCAGGCTGTCGTGAGAGGAGACACCCCCCCCCCCCGGTGACCGGCTCCTCTCCCGCTGCCCGCCCAGGTCTGGTTCCAGAACCGGCGCTCCAAGGAGCGGCGGATGAAGCAGCTGAGCGCGCTGGGCGCCCGGCGGCACGCCTTCTTCCGCAGCCCGCGCAGGATGCGGCCGCTGGTGGACCGGCTGGAGCCCGGGGAGCTCATCCCCAACGGGCCCTTCTCCTTCTACGGAGGTGGGTAACGCGCCCCTCCCCTCTCCTCCGGACACCCCGTGTAGCGATACCGGACCCCCGGCTCCGCGCCCGCGCCGAGGGCACCCCCGCTGCCGCTTCTGCAGCTCGGGCTCTGCTGGAAGTGCAGCCCCGGGACCCAGCCAGGCCGTTAGTGCGTCCCCCCCCGCCCAGGCCAGGCCATCAGCACGTCCCCTGCCTTGTGTTTGTTGAGCTCTGGGTGACATTTCGAGCCCCCCACACCCCCCAAAATGCACTCTCGTGTCTTTTCCACTCGGTTGCTTCGCCTGTGTGTTACCTTCCCTCTGTCTCTCCTTGCCCAGCAGATTATCAGAGCGAGTATTACGGCCCTGGAAGCAATTACGATTTCTTCCCGCAAGGACCTCCCTCATCCCAAGCTCAGACGCCCGTGGATCTCCCATTCGTGCCCTCCTCGGGGCCATCGGGCACCCCTCTGGGGGCCATGGACCACCCGCTGCCCGGACATCACCCCCCCAGCGAGGCCCAGCGCTTCACTGACATCATGTCGCATCCCCCGGGAGACTCGCCCAGCCCCGAACCCAACCTGCCTGGGTCCTTGCACTCCATGTCCGCGGAAGTTTTTGGCCCTAGTCCTCCGTTTTCTTCGCTCTCTGTCAACGGTGGTGCTAACTACGGCAATCACTTGTCACACCCCCCCGAAATGAACGAAGCGGCTGTGTGGTAGCTTTAAAACAAACTGGGTCTAAGTAAGTGATGATCATCTAGTCTGCTTATTGTTACGGTGTACAGAAATGAATACATAGAACATCTCTCCTGCCCTGAGACAGTATTACCTTGGGCACGAACTGAACCCAAATCGCTCCAAGGGAAGCTTTGCTCTAGACCAGGACAATCTCCGCGTTACGGTTGTATCCAACAAGCAAAGGGACTGACTTCTTTTTGTACCGTTGACAAAGGAACTGGTGAAGCTGTACAGTAAAGTGCTGCCATACCGTAGGATGGCGTGAGTGTGCTTACCCTGTCGGACGTCATCCTAAGAGCCACAATCCTTAGGAACTTCTCGTTTTAAAACACAAAAAAACCCACAAATTAATAACTGAAAGAAGGAAAGGTCAAGGAAAAAAAAAAAAAAGGGGGAAAAGGAAGCGTCAAGAACTGTAGCGTTCCCGGTTAAGGATGGTTCTGGCAGTCTGAATTTGTTTGTTTGTTTCTGTCTCTCAGAAAGTTCGCCAACAAGACCCTCTCTTTAGCTCCGGCCATTGCAGCCTGCTGACTACCAGGTGGGACAACTTTCCTTTTTTTGTTTTTTTTTTCTCCCCTTTCTTCCTTTTTTTTCCTTTTTGTGTGTGTTTTCTTTGCCAAAATAGCAAATACTTAAATGTTAAAGCCCTCAGCACCAACTCTTCTACCTTCACAAAGCTACACGTACAAAACCTCCTCGGCATAGCGAAGGTCGCCAGACCTCTAAGGCAAAATGACTTGAAAACCGAGCAAACAAACGCAAAGTATTCTACCTTCACAGAGAGAGAAAAGCTAAACAAAAAAATAAAAGACTCTATTGAACTAAAAACAGTCAACTGTTTACGTCTAATGTTAAATTCAGGAGCTCAGTGTTTTGCTAATAAATCCTGTTTTAGAACCTCTTGTTCAAAAGCAACAGATTTTGAGCAACCAACCAAAATAGTTCCTTTTTTTTTCTGTTCCGTCGCTGTTCTAACAGATCGCAGGGCTTGTGGTTCACTGTGCTAGTTTGTAAAAGGTGTTGTTTACAGAAGGCAAAGAAAAAAACCCCACCAAACCCAGACAGTTGCCAAATAAAGTGAATCTATAGCACAAATACTGTAAGGTGCTTGGCACCAGCAACCCGAGAAGGTGTTTAAAAAGTGTTACAAGGTTTCAGAGAGAAAAAAGACAAGAAAAAACCCCGACATCTTTGCTAATTTTTAGTCCTGTTGAACATTCATGGAGTTGTTAATATGACTTATATAGACCCACACAGGTTTTATTTTTGTGTCTTTAAAATAAAAGTCCAAAATATTTAAATTTTATGGTCAAATATGCAGTCAACAGCTGCTACTTTTTTCCTTTATATATTAAATTTCTCATATGTCTTTTATTGTTCGAATAAACCTAAGCTTGTGTGATCTCCAGTGCATATTAGACCATTCACTGTATGAAAGAAAACATGTTGGATAAAATTTGTGCGTTTTTAATAAAATTAGAAAATCTGATGTTTAGATAACTTGTGTTTCATTTGATGTTTGAAGCAATTTAAAAGGGATTCTCTCGAGTTAAAGAGCCCTGAGAAGCCTGATCCACTCCACTGATAATCCTGTAGAGCTCTTTTGCCTTGGTGGAAGCCTAAGCCCTGGCGTCGGCGCGCATCGCCCTCAGCGGCAGCTCCAGCCTCTCCTTCCATCTCAGGCTCAGTTGTTCGAGCACAAGCCCCACGTTAACGCCGTGCATGCAATTCCCCAGCTGGAAACCAATCAGGTTGTGAAATCTATTCACTTCTCCTTTGGAAACAGCTTCCAAATGCTTATTTTATGCGTAAACAAAACTGTATTGTCAATGTAAAAAGAGTGCCAAGATGCGGGTTTTAATGGATGCATTTTTAGTTCAATTCATTCTCCAAAGGTAATTTTTCTTTTGTTTTTTTCCCTTTTTCTTTTGTTTTCCTGATTGGATGCTTTTGAACCTCAATGGCATGAAAGTCATTTTAATCCTTTTTCTTAGAGCTGGTACAAAGTCAGTTATTTAATAGCATTTGGTGCTTCTGAAGTTCTGCAAGGGGCAGCGAGGGAGATTTTGCTTTGCACTAGATACAGGCTCGTTTTCTGGGAGAAAAATGAAGTGAAACAAAAAAATCCCGGAGCCTTGTGAAATAACAGATGTAATGTTTTAATTCTAAATCACTGCAGAATGCCAAATACTTCTTCAAGAGGAAAACTCTCACTGATTCCAAGAGGACTTTGACTTGCGTTAGACACAAAGGAGCAGGTTCGGTTCTGGAAAGTCACTGCTTTAAATGTTTTCCACCTGCTGAGCTGCTAGAACAGGGTGAGCTGTAATTGCAGACTTCCCCCTGTCTTGCAGCTTATAGTGACTGTGGCTTCTCTTTTATTTTACATAGACACAGGAATTGATGCTAAAACACCAACTTTTCCCTTCCCAGTGATTCAGTTCTTTTATCTCGTTGTACTGGGGGTGGGGGGGAATATCAAAATGCTTTAAAGTTGTACAATTTATAATTGTCAATGGTGGTTTTTATTTTGCTCACAGCCTAATTTCTATGCCCTAGCAGAGGGGCCACTGAGATGAAGCAATAGTTCACTTTAAACACAAAATGTCTTATTTAGTAATATAAAGATAAAAAATACCCCCCTACCTGCAAGGGGTCTGTAAGTGTTTCTATAAAAGTAATTCATGCTTTATTAAATACAGGGGAGACTTCTTAAACTGCTGGGCTTGTGTCGAACTCATTTATTTGTCTTTTGTACGAATGCTCTGGTTTGTGGCTCTTTTGCATTTATATAAGCAAAGTAATGGGCGATCTATTTATTACAAACTTTTACCTACCTGGGCAAGTGCTGTTGATAAATGCTGCTGTATTTGCTGCTGGTCTGTGCTGCTGGTTTATTGCTGAATCAATTCTTTTCAATGAGGATTTCACCAAATAGGCTGATTTTGTAGCAAGCACGTTATTGCCGAGCGAGATTTCTTTGTTTTTCTTTCCTTTTTCCCCCTTTTTTTTGCCTTTTGTAACAAGGTGCTTGTACTCTTCATTCTGTGTTCGTTTAGGCAGCGATGCGATACGGTGCAGTTTAGGTCAGTGGCTTATAAAAGGGAGGGAGGAGACCCTGTCTCTTTTTATTCCCGAAGCTCCATCCCTTCCATAGGAGTTCTGCCCATCTTCGGGGGGCAGCCCGGGAGCCGTTCCCATGCTTGAGGCTGAGCGTGTCCTTCAGTGCTTCCCGGGATCCGCTCCAGAGGCCCCGGTGCTTTGTGGATTTGAATCCTGTGCTCTTCAGAGCAGGCTGGGTGTTTCTGAAGACCCTAATCCAGCAACAATTGCACAGTCAAAACTGCCTTTGAAACCATTGTCACGTTGGCTTCTTGTAAGTCCTTGTTTACAAGAGCGTTTCCATTGACTTCAGTAGCATTACTTGGGTGAATAGCGGTCTACAGGAGAAGGGCCTGGAAAACTCTGTGCTGTTCTACATGGGGTTTACGTGCAGAAACATGGACACGCAGCATGCAATGTGATTTCAAGTGTGGGTTTAGAAGCAATTGCTCTCTTTTGATCTTTTCTTCCTTGACCTTCACCTTGTTGCTGTGTCCGGCCCGGATGAGGGTGTTGCAATGCGTGAGGCTGAAGACTCGTACAAAGCCCATGTGTAGGACCATTTACTAAGAAAAAGTTACAAGGCCTTGTAAGTATTCTTCCTATTGAGCTAATCTATCTAAAGAGATATTTTGAAGGCTGATCAAAGGGTCTTTAACATGCCTTGAGTTTCCAGCATCCCAACACCTCTGCTTTTGGCTCAAACTAATTGTTCCCCTGCGCTATCGCTGTGCGATGCTCCTCGCTGCCCTTCCTCTCCTGTTACTCCTGGTATCCATTTACTCAAGCCTTTGCCTGGGGAACAGTGGGGGATTTGTAAATCTGTATCCCAGGGGGAAGAGTGTACTTCAGTTATGATTTGTAGACCGATGATGTCTATTACTTTAATACATGTATGTGTGCCCAGATGCTGCGCGATGGGTACATGATACAGAGCTATAAATAAATACAGTTTTCAAGTATCAGTGGTGATTCACATACTTTTGCCATCCCAGGAGGTGGCAGATGTTGCAGTGTCCTCTCAGGAATGATTCCTTTGGCCATAGTCTGGATTTTTTCCCTGGATAAGAGTTTTGCATTGAAGCTTTGCATGTTCTCACAATGTTAAATATAAGCATTGCAGCCTTCCTTTCTGTTACTACCCCTAGTAGATAAATTCATATATGTTAAGTTTAAACAACTGATACCTATCCCTAAATGCTGCCAGCACTGTTGAGCTGGGAACAGGGAATTGTGGTGTTGGAGCAGCTTCTGGAAGGTCTTTTCTTTGTGTCTGCCATGGCACTGGGTGCTCAGCATTCCTCATGGCAACAAAATATCCATGAAGTTAGAAATGAAATTAAGGGGACCATTACAAATATATTTTGATTCTAAATCCTTCCAGGATTGCTGTCATCTTCTGTTTCCTTTTCGGTTGTATTTGTGGTGATTTTACCTGTAGAGCATGGGGTCATGCTTGGAAAGTGGAGTTTGTTGCTTGGAGAGCTTTTATCCATCAGATGCTGAATTGTGTTGCAGAGACTGAAGGGTGAACGTGGCCTCACAGCTCCAAATTACCACCCCTCTGTACCTGGGATTCCTGTAAGGGTGCTCTTAGGGCAGCTGCTTTTCCTGCAGTGTTTTCCCTATACGTGTATGGGATCACTGAAGGTGATGGGCACAGCTGGTTTTATTGCACACGTCATGGTTTGGTTCTTGGAGAATCCCCTTGGTCCTCAACATTCCGCTCTTGGGGATGAGGGGCACAATGGGGCTCTCTGCAGCCTTCTGTTACAGGCCGCCTTCAGATGAGGACCAGCTCCACTTGGGTGCCGTTCGGTGCGCTCTTAGAGAGTGGTTTTGGCACTGTAAGAATTAGAGTTCTTTTCCTGATTGGTTTTAATCCAAGTTCTTCCTGCAGAATCCAAGCCTTAAAGCAGCTGCTGGTATCTCACGTGGTTTGGACTGAAACACTTCACTCTGCTCCTTGAGGAAGCCCAAGTTTGTAGGACAGGTCAAGTGTGACTTGGTCAAAAGGTCTCTTTGTATGGTGTGCGAATGGTCACACAGCACAGACCGGGAATGTGAGCTGGGAAATATCCCCCTGGCTTCCATGGAGCCGGAGCAAGCCACAGGGAAGTGTTGGGAGCGAGCACTGCCCAGCATGGTGGTGCTCAGTGTCTTGGGAAGAGCCATGTGCTGTGTTCCTGCATGAAACAGTGTGCACCGGGGGGTGTTGCACGGGAGGATGCTTTTTGTGGATGAAAACCAGAGATTTTAGCTCCGTCTAAAAAAGGTTTTCTTCCTGTTTTTGAATTGTCTCTGGGTGGCCTTTAAATCCTTATCTGCTGGAAGCATCTTTAGGCTGTGCGTCTATTCAGGCTCACTGTATTCAGTGTGGTTCTAGGTGTATGAGCCATTAAAGGTTGATTAAATCTTTAGAACAGTTGTGTTTTCTGAGTGAGTGGTGGGTTAGGAATATGCAAACCACCCCAGTCAATACAAACACAGGTGAGAAATAGTAATAAATATTAATATTTATAAGGAGAGTGGTTTTTAATGCACATAACCTAAATGTCCTCTTTGATCATTTATTTTAGTGGGTGGGTTTATGAGTGCTCTTTTCTGCTTCTCCCCCATTTTTTCCTCTTCTTTTTTCCCCCTATTTCCCTGACAAATTGTGTTGCTGATTTAAGAGAGGGAAATCTCCAATGGGATAGCCTGGCTGCAACGAGAAAGCCTGGTTTGGGAAATTACATTTGCTAGCCAAAGTGTTGGAAAGATAAGCTCAGCTCGGGCTTGTAGCTATTTTTGGACAGCGCGCAGTCCTCTGGATATGGGTCAAATCCTGCCGTTGATAATACAATTCAATTAAATCCAGTAGACGCGGCTCCGGCGCCTGTCATTCCCGTGGATCTCTATGGGAATCCCATCGCAGCCCGGAGCCTGCAGCCCACCTCGCTCCCACCGCTCCGCTGAGCGCAGGATCCGCAGGCAAGCAGCGAGTGACTCGCTGGTGGTGTCTGAACGGCCTCACGTTTCCAATGCATTCCTCTACTTATACCTTTAAGAAATACCCTGGAAAATGCTAATAACCTGTAATTACACAGGCGCACGAGGACGGTGTGGTCCTTCGCTGCCAAAGCTACCATCTAATCTGACAGTCTCCTGCAGGATGACAAGCTCCACGGATACACGGGAGCACAAGAGGTTGGGAGTGAGAAATTAAACGCTCCTTTTTTCTCGCGGTGCAGGCTGCTGCAGACGCACTTGTTTATGTGCCCTGCGTTCAGGGTGTTAGCTCCATTTAGCAAATAAGCGTGTAAATAAAAAGGAAAATTAAAGAGGAGAAATGCCACAGGAATTCTGTCAGTCAGTGTGATGGCTTCTGCTCGTAGTTCATAAACAGGCAGAGGGGTTTACGGAACGCACCCGTGATGCAGAAACGGCTTTTGTGATTGCCTGGAATGAAAACGTATTTGATAGATTTTGGTTGGTACAGATATTCCCCCGCATGATCCTGAGCGCAAACCGCGGCAGCGTGGTTTGAGGGCACGTGAACCAGAAATTAAAAGCGAGCCTGAGAGTCTCATTTAATTACCCTGCTAAGTGAAAGGCAAAAGAGAGGGAATGAACGGGGAGGAAGGAGGCTCCGGTGGTGCAATACGTTAACAATCCGTGACTTCCATACACTGCGTTTTCTGTTTGATGTGGGTTTATAGTGACTGGATCTCCTTATCAAACACTGTGAATTACCAAGCTCCTTGTGCTGACCCCAGTAACTGGAGCAGGGCCCAGTCTGGGGCTCCCTCTTCTCCCCTGCACATGGAGGACACATGTAATGTACGTGTGCAATGCATGTGTGTGACTGTAGCCTTCTCATTTGTTTTACACCAGTGTAAGCAATGGAAGCAGGACAGAAAAGAATCAGGTCTATAGGCTCTGTTAGAGTTTGCAGTTGTACGTACAGGAATCTTAATGCATTGCTGGATTTGGGATTTATACCGACCAGTTGTCCCATTAGTCTCAGCGGGTGAAATCCTGATCTCGCTGGCGTGAGGGGCAAAAACGCTGCTGACTTTAAGCGGCCCATTTTTCACTCCAAAGGAGTAATGCAGCTCACTGTGTATTTTTTATTAATTATACTGGGTATGTTGTATTTAACCATCACTAAAAGCCTCTCTCCCTTTATTAACAGGGCTATTCATTATTCGTGAGGTTAGAGAACATCCCCTTTTCACTCTTTAAGAGTGCAGAGGTTTGCAAATGCAGTTAGGCAGGGGGGTTCTTGGCACTGGTTCTTTGCTTAGGCGAGTGGTTCGTTTCTCCTGTTCCACTTGTTTCTGCTACTTACTTTTCTGTAGATTTATTTCTCCAGGCTCCTCCCTTTGTTTGCAATGGCATCTTTTACTCTGGAAATAAAACACCTACGAACTCAAAGGAAAAAGAAAGACCTAGAAACAAAGCAAGGGAAGACACATGGTACCCATCTCCTGGTTTTTAAGTTTCCTGGCTTATAAACCCATGTCTTAGTGAAAAACAAGCGATAGTAGTGCTTAATGTCACATTGCTGGAGCAATGGTAAACCCACATAATATATAATGCAGAGCATTATAGCTGTCAGTCACGGCGTGATGAAATAAATACAGACTACAGTAGGAAGGAGTGAGATGCTCAACAGCATAAACTCCAAGGGTTTTGCTTGCAATGGAAATGTGCCTTTTCAGTGAACATTAGCTTTTATATACATTGAATTGTATATTTTCTATGTGCTACCTGAGATCATATGGTTTCATAAGGGGAGTCCCGGGGTGTGTGAGAAAGGGCTGAGACGTTGGGGTGTTTCCCATCCATCCCCTGCAGGACCCCGGTGGCGGGAGCATCGATGGCTGTGATAATTAATGATATTCCTCTGCCCTCTGTAGGAGAGCTGCCCGCACTGAACGCTGCTGCGGGAGCACCCCGACCTGTGCAGCCCCCACCGCTCTGCGTCCCAGTTAGAAACCAGGTCCGGATTCATTTTTAGAGCCTTTAAAAGCAGGTAAGAGTCCTGAGTGGACACGAAGGGGATGAGCAGCAGCCTACGCAGCTCCTCTCCCACCCAGGGCTCGAACCAGCTCAAGTTTGCAGGTTGCTGCTGGCACCTTCATGGGGAAAATCTCAGTGCCAGTTGTGGAAAGCACAAATCCTGGAGTC
Source organism: Micropsitta finschii (assembly GCA_034783455.1). Classification (NCBI taxonomy): domain Eukaryota; kingdom Metazoa; phylum Chordata; class Aves; order Psittaciformes; family Psittacidae; genus Micropsitta; species Micropsitta finschii. The sequence goes on from JAVHNF010014081.1 coordinate 53,596, forward strand.
CAGGCCGACCCCCTGAAGCTGTTCGTTGTAGGGTCTGAAGTTCAGACCTGTGTCTGCAACTTGAATCCAAGATGCAGATTAAGGTCCCTATCCCCTTGTGACAAAGTATGTGTTAATTCCCATTGTCATTCCCCAAGTCTAGATCCCCCCGTGTGTTTTGGGGTCACTTCACCCCACAAAGCAGCCTGGAGAAGCTGTTGGTGGCAAACCCAAGAACCTGTTCTCATTAATACTCTCAGCTGGCCACTTCTCTATCACTTTGTTGCTCCTTCTAGGAGAGTTTGGCAAAAGCACCTCAGGAGCTTTGGTGCTGGTGTGGATTTGGTGAGGTTGGTGTAACTCTGGTGTAAGGAGCCATCTGGTGTAAGTCTGCTGTAAGGAGCTGACTTTGTACCAGGACTGGGGCTAACTATGAACCCACATTTCTAAGAGGGACCCTGGCTTCAACAGAGGCTGAGGATCTTTAACATATAGAAAAAGGAAAGAGCTAATCAGGTCTGCGCAGCCGCCGGTGCTAAAAAGGTGCAATGTGAGTTAAAGCAGTTGTAATATTTGATATTATATATTAGGATTTTGCTTTTATACCGCTATACCGTTATCCCAGTGCTGCTCAGCTTCATCACACCGGTTCCCACAGCCCCGGTATGTGGTTATCGTTATCCCCCATCAGTGGGGGGGACCAGGAACCGGCACCTGCGGCCGGGCGGGCGGGCGCTAGGACCCAGCCAGTCGCTCCGCGCTGCAGGCCCCGCCCCGCATAGCTCCACCCCTATATAGGGCCGCCCCGCGGCCCCTCCCTTCCCTCCCTCCTCCCTGCTGTGGCAAGATGGCGGCGCCCTTAGCTCAGCAGCTGGAGGAGCTGCTCAACCCCCGGCCCAGCTTCCGCGACCCCGAGGACGACGCGGAGGAAGGTGAGGGAGGGCCGGGAGGAGGGTTTAATACCCGCGGCCGCCGGGGACGGGACGGGCCGGGGCAGGCGCTGCTGGGCGCAGCCGGACCGGCCGCACGTGGCGGAGGGAGTTGAGGGAGTGCTCGGCTATGCCGGGTCTGGTGCCGCGATGGAACCCCGTTATCCCCGCGGACGCAACCCCGTCATCCCCGCGGACGGAACCCCGTCATCCCCGCGGACGCCTCGATCTGCTCCCTTTGGGAGTCGGCTGTCCCCGCTGTGCTCCCAGACCCGGGCGGCCCTCGGCCCGCAGCTGCCCGCCGCACCGCCCCTGGATGGTCCGTCGCGAGGCCCAGGGTTACCTCAGGGGCCCGGGCTTGGGTTACCTCAGGAGTCGGGAGCACCTCAGGGATCGGAGTTACCTTCGGGGGGACCAGCTTTACCTCAGGGCCACTTCAGAGATCAGGGCTGGTGTCTTCGGGGCCGGGGCCACCTCCCGGGGGAACCAGAGTTACCTCAGGGGTAGCGGCCATCTTGGGGACCGGCGTTACCTCAGGGACCGGGTTTACCTCAGGGCCCCGGGCTGGAGTCACCTCAGCGCCGAGTTTCCTCAGGCCTGCCAAGGCCGGGCTGTGCAGAGCCAGGCTGGGAACGGATCCGGCTGGGAATCTTCCGGAGAAGACAGCCGTAAGAGCGGAGCGGCGGGACGGGACAGCACGGGTCCTCTGCCGCAGCAGCGCAGCTGAGGGAGCTGGGAGGGCCGGGCCGCTGGTGATACCCCTACACACACACTATGTGCTCGAAGCAGGGCGCAGCACATTACACACGTGTTGTCTGATGCTAAACAGCGGCCAAGTCTCAGTTTTATCTTTAATCAAGCTGGTTTTGCTTTAGTTGTGGGTTTTGGTATCCATCCCTTCTTCCATGGCACGTAGATGGCGGTGTCCTCTTTCCAGGCTGGTGCCTGCTGATTCCTTGGCTTACCCTCTCCAGAGCAGTTTCCCCATGGGGCAAGACTCCTCTATAGGACACCTTGTTCCAAGTTCCTGCACTCCCCTCTGGAGACTGTGAGTTCGCCCTTACACACTGGCACTGGTTGGTGGTAGGAGGTACTAGGCAGCACTCATGGTAAACATACCAACTGGCTTGCATCTAGTATACAAGTCTATGTGAGAGCAATAGCGTCTTGTAAGCAACCTCTTAGTACCCACTGGGAAATCAACGTAGTCAGCAGAGATGCTTCCCCATTTTAATAATCATGGTTTAGTTTCATACATCAGGGGTGCCAAGGCTGAGAGTGCCAGAAGTCCCATTGAGTGCTACAGCTCTGTGCCTTTTGCCCATTCACTCCTTGGTGCCGAGCATGTCTCGTAGCTGGAGTGACTGTGTTTAGACCTGCTTTGGTTGTGAGCAGATTTTTTTCCTTCCCCCTTGCCTCAGGTAAGCACTGTACGTGAGGCATTTACATTTCCAAAGAACAATAAAAGAGCACTTAGCGATGTTCAGCCACTTGGATCACTCAATTGGGTGAACAAAGCTAACCCTGTAATTTTGCATACAGGGTGTCTTGCACATGAATGGAAATAGGGAGGTGGGCTGGTATGGTGTGTTCTCTTTGCTGGGCTGCTGTGTACCTGTGTTCTGGAGAAGATGGGTATGAAAGAGGGTCATAACCACAGTGAAATGATTTTCTCTGTTTAGCTTTTCTGAAGTGTTTATGTATTTTTGTGTAGCGAGAGGCCAAAGTGCATCTGAATTGCAGTTTTCCTCTTTCATTCTGTAAGTGTGGAGTGAGTGAAGGCATTCCTGCTTTGCTGAGCCCTCCACCTGGAGGACTGTACTTCTCATCAGATAAGGGCTTGGATAGACTTAGTTTCATGCTGCTCTCTAAAACAAAGAGGAGGCAGGAAGGAAAGAGTGAATGTGGGCAGTGTTCATTCAAAAGAAAGAGTTCAGCAGGATTTTTGTTAACAAATATCAATCCCTGCATTGCAAGTGAGCCCTGTGATGCAAACCTTTCCCCCTATGCAGAACATCAGTGAGCTGGCTTTCCTTCACCAGGCAGGGAAGAGCCTTGCCTCCCTCTCAGAGCCTAAAAGCCAGGCTCCTCTTGTGAGGCTGTGTTGCCATCCAGCTCACCTTTGCAGTGTATTTTTGTTTGCAGAGCATGAGGAGTTTTCCATGACTCCTTCCTGCAGCTGGTGGTTCTAGTCTGAAATTCAGTTCAGTTTAGACATCTTTTCCTTTTCCCCACAGCTACAGTTGCTAAAGTGATTGACAGATTTGAGGATGAAACTGTGGATGACGTTTTACCTGTTGGTAACATACGGAAGAAAGCTTCAGCCTCTCTCTTGGAAGCTGATAAAAGGTACAGTGGAAAAGCTACATCTCGCAAAGCTTTGCAGGAAGAACTCTGGGGAGATGATGTATCTGAAGAAGGATCTGGTAAGAAATGTCATTTCTTTCCTCTTTTCACTAGACTAGTTGAAATTTGAGTAGTTAACTGAGCTAGTGCTGTGTGAGCCGAGATGTCAAACTTTACGTCCCTGTTACAGGGCAATAAACAGATACATTTAAGTTGGACATCTTGAAGTGCCTTCAGGAGTAAAATCGTACACAGATAAAATGGAGTTTGGAGCTCAAATAGCCCAAACCTATAACTGTTGATGATGTGTGCTGCAAAAAGGCATATTTTGCTGTAAGTAAATAACTGTTTTCTCTTTTAATTATTAGCTGAAGAAGCATTAGATGAGTGGTACAGTGGCAGCGAGGATTTGGAAGAGAATGGCAGCTTAGGCACTAAAACAAAGGAGAAGCTGGACAGTGCTGGCAGTGACCAGGAGGATGACTTGGAAGATGATGAAGAGACAGATCCATCTGCCGAGACCAAGGAATCAAAGTTCAGCTTCCAGAACATCACAGACTTTGAGAAATTTACAGAGGGGATGGATGATGTTGGAAGCAGTGAAGGGGAAGATGAAGATGATGCCAGCATGGAAGAAGGAAGTGGTGAGGAAGAATATGAGAGTGAAAACCATGACAGCGTAGAAGAAACCAAAGACCACGAAGATGATGGGGGGGTGATGACGTTCTCAAAAGGACAAGAGACTGAAGAAGTAGAAAAAGGAAAAGCAGTGAAGAACCAGCTAGGTTTGTACAAGTTTGCTTTGTATTTTGACAAGCCTTTCACCTTGCTGACACTGTAGAAACTGGCCGTGTTAGGAACCACTTCAGCATGTTAACATGCTGTTAGCATACTGCGTGGGCATGCTACAGCAGCCCTAGTCACATTTGCAAATGGTCTGCCAAATCTGCTATGCAAGCTGGTGTCACTGCTGCTACAAAATCTCATGAAGAGTATTTATCCACTGGCTTAATTGAACCAGTAGTGAATTACTTGGGGTACTGATGGGGATGGGGGACTTACCACACTGGTAGTGCTGATGCCATTTCTGTTTCTTCTGAAGATGTTATACTACTGTAGTTTCTTCCTGTCTGTCCTATTAAGTTATCAAACCCCCATTTGCAGAATGTACTTTTAAACAGTAAAGAAAAAAGGTAATTTTTTTTTGTGGATCCTAGAATTGCAGTCAGGATCATATCGCTTTATTTTCTCTTTTATAAAGCTCTGTGGGATCAGCTACTGGAAGGGAGAATCAAGATGCAGAAGGCGCTTGTAACAGTCAACCGGCTTCCACAGCCAGACACTTACCCAACCTTCAGGAAGGAAGGTGGACAGGAATTTGACAATGCTGTTGAGAACTGTAAGAATTCTTTTATTTCTCTACTTTAGTTAGACTACTGTAGCCAGTATGGTTTGCCTGTGTAGGAAAGAGTTAATAGGAAGGTGGGGGCTTTGAGTTCCAGGTGTCTTGTGTTAGCTGTTGGTTTGCGATGCCTTAATTGTTAATGAAGTTCCATGCGAGCAGAAACTGAAACCTGTTTTCTATCCCAAAGAGACACCTTGTGGTACCAATTTTGTGCTGGGGCACTGAATATAAAAATTTGCCCTAACCAGGAATTATGTAGCCCATAAGACAGGGCCTGTGCTGTTAAATCAGCAGCAAATAACTTTTCAGCTTGGAGCTGCTTTATCTGTTTATTTCTTAGGATCACTGTTAATGATATTGATCTGGTGAGATTTGTAGTAGATTCTCCAATATGGCAAATGCAATTGCATGCTCCAGTTGATAATTGCAAAGTACTTCATTGTGTTGTGGGTCTATTTAATTTTTACAATTAGACACCTTTTTTTACTGGAGTTTAAGTAAATGCACAGGGGGATGAACATCTGGTACGTTATCCTTAGGAACACATAGAAACTACTGCAGGTATCAGATGGTGTCTATTTCTCCCTGACATGCTGTCTTCTGATTGCATTAATCACAGATTAACGAACTTTATAGAAGTCACAAATTAATGAACTTTATAGAAGTAACAAATTAATGAACATCAGGAGCCATTGAGACATTTTGGCCTGGCCTGGCACAATTCATCTTAAAACTGGATTAGGAACTTTCCCCATCATTGTGCCTACATCAGGTGTAGACTCTCATTTTAGGGCGTATACCTCACCTGAACATGGCAGCTAATCAGCTAATCTGGAGTTACAGCAGGTGAGATCTGTTACATTTTAAACTTAGCTCTGCTGCTTTAAATTAAGTGATTAAGGGAAAAAAAGGCAAACTCCCAACAATACTAAGCTGACCTTTCGGTGAAATACATGTTATTAATGTATTTAATGAGATGCATTACAAACTGCACCGAGCACCATGTTTCATTACAGGTCTAAAATGCAATATCATTAAAGACCTTTAACAGAAACAATGGTTGACATTTTGATATTTCCCATAAGCAAAATACACCCAAGAGCATGGAGTATAATACTGTACACAGTACAGCAGGGAGGCTGATCTTTCAGTTGTTCAGAACACTGAAGCAAAATCCACTGTTAGTAACTGCTCAGCAGTTACCTCCCCACCCGCTTCTCATAGTTCTCACAGGAAGTTGTGGTAGTGTACTCGGATGTTCCTGGTAGCCTGGGTTTGTGTTCTGGATTTCATCTGTGAAGACAGTAAGAAAATAAAGCTGGAGTAGGTTACAGTAAACTGTAGTTTTTGACGAGCTACACTACCATGCAGTGCAGCTGTCTTTCACTGCCCTGCAAAGATGCTCTTTCCAGAGGTTACAAAGTGCCAAGCATGAGATAAAGAGTAAACTTAGGCATGAAGGTCTTCTGAAAGGCTAGGGATAGAGTTGGTCTTATGTGGCAAAGACCTATTTCTCTCTTGCTGTGTTAGGCCTTGTGAGAGGGCTTCGTGTCTGATCAACAGCTAGAGCTTTACCCAGTGTGCAGTCTGAGCTGTGCTACATCTTAACTCCAAAACTTCTGCTTGGATAGCAGGGCTGTGGCCTGTCCATTCAGGAGGTGAAACTAAGTACTTCTGAAAGTATAAATCATAATGTATTTAATAAACTTTCTTGGTTCTGACTGGGCATGTAGTAGGCTGGGTAAATACTCGAGAGTTCTCATCCTTTCTGTGCTACCATCTGATGGGTAGGATCCCGCTCCCCAGACATGAAAAAATAGAATTGTGCATGCGAAAGTTGAAAGAGGAGTGTCCTGTGAAGTAAGACAGGACTTTAAATACTGAAGGTTGAGGTGGTTCTATTGTATGTGATGAGCTTTGATCTTGGACAGGATTTGGGATAGTCATGACATTGACACTGTTTTGGACTGGATAGTACTCCCCTTTCAGGCAAGCCTCAGCTCCTTTCCAAATCCACAGCAGAAATTTGGCATGCTTTCATTGAACAGGAAGAAAGGATTTGATATTGCATAAACCAGTTGGTGCCAAAAATTCAGATTCTGGATGTGTTCTGTAGCCTGCTTGAAGGCAGGAGGGCATAGAGGTCTCTGCGCCCACCTCTCTGAGAACCTGCACCAGGTCCTTTGCATCTCTGAAAGCTGTCCCAGAACACTCAGTGATTTATCCCAAGTGCTTCCATTTCTCAGGAAGTCTCTGCTCTGTGCTCACAAGAAGGATGAATTTTTTGAAGTGGAAAATGGTCCTTCTTGTATTTGCTTCCTTGCTATCTCCCACTTGTGGCAACCCTCTGTGCAGTTAGTAGTGGTAGTGAAATCCCCTTCGGTTTGAGTATAATTGTGTTAAAGAGTAGGCAGCAGTGCTCTGTACATATGCAGTTTCAAAGCTAAATTTGAGTGAATGCAGAAAGGTCATGCTTGTTTTCCCAGTTTTGAGAGTAGAGGTTACAAAGCCTCTAGTGTTTAATTTATTATTTTTTGTAATATTTTATGATTTATTTTTTTTTCTCGTTAATGATGCCCCATGGTTTGGACACTCTCGATTCCTGAGATCTCAGGTTCTGGTGGATGATTTACTGCAAAATTGCTTATAAATTGAAGTAGAAAATGTTTTGCAGACCTGGCAGCTTTCAGGCTTCACACCCATTTGTCACCCAGCATTTCCCTTTGTGTATAGAACAAGAATTAATTAGGCTGCACTGCAGGAAAAGTTTATGGCCATAATTTATATAGGATGAATTTCTGTTTAAAGAGACAGCCTTGCTTTGTTTGCACTGTCTTACTTTTGCTTTCTCCCTCCTTTTTTTTTATTTAATCTTTAATTACATTCCAGATTTTTTTTTTTTTTGTCACTTATTACATACAAATTGGAGACCAAACTGTGGCCATGGAGCTTCTGTTTATTCCTGGTTTGCATCCATGGAGCAAGTCAGAGTGGGTTTTAATACTGAAATCACAGCAGAGCGCAAATGTTTAATGCACCGCGCACGTGAACTCCCACAGCTCACCTTCCTGAGGTGCTGCTGCCTGGGGTCTGTTTCTCCAAGATACATTTGTATTCTCTTGCACTGTATCTTCCAGTCTAGTCCACGGCTTGAGATGTTGCCTCTGTTTGGGGTCTTGCACGTTCAATTAATGTTTTTCATAATCAATGCAAGTCAGAATTTGCAGCCTGCTCCTGATTTGCACATTAAAGAGACCCATTAATTAAAAATTCCAATCCCTGGCATGTTCCCGCAGGATCCTTGCATTATTTACATAGAAAAAGAGTGCAAGGTGCAAGTTTCTGTGCTGTGGCTCTGTGCAGATTGCATGCCTGCCATTCATATTTGTGTGTGTGTTTTCAAGGGGGAGAAGGGTTAGAAGTGGATCTCAGGAAAATGTCACAAAAAATGACCTCAAGGGCAAGAAAGAGCCAAAGAAAAGGTGGAAGCAACATCAGTGAAGCCACATCCAGTGTCAGGAATTAACCAGTTCCTAGGTTTGGGGCTTGTTCTGTTACATCTTGATATAGTGACAAAACCCCTGCAGCTAATTGGGGGGCAGGGGGCAACAAGAGCTTTAAGCAATGATCTCTCTCAGTCGACACTTGCTAGAAGCTGTTGTTCCATGTGCCTTCTGTAGCTGGGCTTCCCAGTACTGATGTGTAGCTCTGTTCATGCTATTTGCATTACTTTGTCTAAAGATAATTCTGGCTGAAAATACTGCGCTGGGAATGTCTTGCTGACTAGTACTTTATGTTCCACAAAGAGCTAGGAATTCTGGCTTTTACATACTGTAATATGTCATTTGCAGTTTTTAGTTGGTAAGATGAGTTAAAAGCAGCCAGAAACTCAGGTGAGGTTCTGCAAGATCCTGATGGAAATGGCAAGACTTTAATGGGATGAGTAGTTGTATATGTTTTCATATGTATATGTTTCCCAAGAGTTCAGTAGATCCCTGAAATATAAACTGCTGGCTGAATTTTTGTAGGTGTTTTTGCTTTGACTCTATCTGTCAGTGGATTAAGCGAAAACTGTGGAATCCCACATGGCTGTTCTTCAGCATAAGCTCAAGATAAATTGTTTTGGAGAAATGGAGGAAATACTGGTTTTGGTAAGAGGTAGATATGCAGGGTCTGGAAGAATGGGTTTGCTCACTGAAGGAACAGAAGTGGGGACAACAAATGTTAACTGTTCTTTACACTTTGTTGAGCTGTGGAGAAATTATACAAAGGTTTGCGATCGGTAAGAAAATAAACCCGAATAAAGTGAATCAGATAAAATCAAAAGAAATGCTCCATGTGCTTGCAAGGCCAGTATCCCCAAAGCTGCTTGGATTATAAATGTGTTAATGGAGCAGCAGCCTCAACTTCTCAGTACAGTGCCTGGTCAGTATGTGTTTAAAATAGGGTGCTGGGAAGAAACTTGATTCAAAAGAAAGATGTAGAAAGATGAAACAAGGGAAATGAGCGTGAGCTACATGCGAAGTTTGCGGGAAACAGCTCACTGTTCCTATTATTGTGGCCAGTTTCTGCAGCTCAGAGTCAGTTGCTGGATAACCTGTATTACGCATTGATTAGTTATTCCCTTAAGGTGTTACATCCCAGGTGCAGCTAGCCAGGGATTGATGCTTAATTATGTTTTACTGAAAAGTAGAGCTAAAAGGAGCACTTAAACTTTGCAGGCCCTGCTTGGGCCTGTGTAGGTCTGGGTGCTTGTTGCCTTGTGGAAATGGAGGAGATGCTGACTTTTTGTTCCTAAAATGTAAGGTCCAGTTGAAACACTTTGACCCAGAAATGTCTGTTTCTGGGATGGGAAAAGGTATGTTGTTTTGAGTGTGCTGGTAAAGGACTGTGCTTGCACCTGGAGCTATGTGGACCTGCATAAGACTCTTGGTTTGCCAGGTTGGTTAACTGCTTCTGTGACGAATATCTGTGGCTTGTGACTAAACAGCACATTTGTGGACAAGGCTTCTTAAGGATGTGATTAAGAATCCCACTTATATTCATTGCCATCAGGAGACCTCCAAAGATGCCATGTGTTTTCTGGTTTTACATTCTTGCATATTAAATGTTTCTGTATGAATGCTTTACACTGAATAGGTTCATTTTCTTCTGGGTTGCTTCTGTAATATTTTGCTGGAAAGGGGCTCAGTACTGATTTTATTCAGTACCTGTTCAGTGTATGTTCTTAGTGTCTTTTTAATAGAGGATTTTGTCTGGTTGCT
>JAVHNF010014083.1:0-20505 GCA_034783455.1 Micropsitta finschii
CTCTTTGCAGCAATTTGGGTACAGATGCCTGTACTCTGGAAGCTGTAAATCTGTGCTGACTTGGGGAGGAGCCTGAGTTCCTGCACGCCCTGGATGAACTGGACCATGGCCAGACAGGCACGGTTGCAGCCATGCCCCTCTTTGCAGCAATTTGGGTACAGATGCCTGTACTCTGGAAGCTGTAAATCTGTGCTGACTTGGGGAGGAGCCTGAGCTCCTGCACGCCCTGGCCTTCTCTGAGGTGAGAGTAGTGTGAAGGGCTGCGTTTTGCTTCCTGTGGGTTTTTAAGGGTCTTCACTACTAAAGAGACTGTAAGCCTTAAATATCAGAATGAGCTAGGCAAGGGTCACAATCTAATGAGAGGAAATGAGTAATAAGGATGTCATAGAGCATCTCCTAGGTTATTTGGAGTTATGCCCTGGGTATGTCATCATTTTCCCTTCTCTCTCAGAGTCTTTTTTTTTTTTTTTTAATAGTAACCTTAGTGACATTGAAATGCATCTGAGTACAGTACCTGTTAAACACCAGCTTCCCCTTGTATGGCATCCATCTGTAAATGCAATTAGAACAAACATCTGCTCCCAGAAATGACTTCCTGACCTGTGCTGGTTTTTCCTGTGTCTGCCAGGTTTCTCATTGCCCTCCCCAGTAATCCCAGCAGATCCACAAAGAAGTAAAGGTCCTTATTCATGTGCCACTGCAGCCAGTTCAGCTGGCTTCTTGAAAGTACAAGAAGGAACAAACCCATGCTATTCACAAGAAAGAGATTTTTTTTTTCAGTTGGGAAGGTTATTGCATTGGTTACACCTACATAATCCAGGTTAGTTCTGCATTATAACCTGGATTCCACAGAAAGGAATGTTTATGTAAAACATATTTTTCAGCTAAAATTTAATTAGCAGGCAAGTGACTGGACAGTAATCTCAAAAAGGAAAAGACTGTAATACAGCCACACATTAATATGTAGGCATTCCCTTCTGAAGCACGATACTGAATTTGGTTTTACAACATTAGCTGGCAGACAGTATGATGTGTACTATTTTGTATAAGCTTGCCGACTTAAAATGTGTACTTAAAGCTAATTGCTGTTATCTGAGCTCTGCTGTTATCTCTGAATCACCTTGGCAGTTTTTCTTTGGAATACGTCTTTGCTCTGTGAAGAGACGTTGCCAGGCATCTATATTAATACCTCTATAAAAGAAGGAAATACTTTCTCACGTGTGGTTAGAATGTGGAAGTCATTAACACAGGAAGGCCACAGAGGCCAAGAACTTAACAAGACTTCTAAAGGGTTATAGCCATCAACAATACACAGTGTTGTAATTAATATAAGTAATTTGGAAAAAGTGCTAAGCATAGTGTTCAAGGATTTGGTCAGTCTACAGCTATCAGCTCCCAGTGTTGAACAGAGATTCCTTTGTCAGCCTCCGTAGTTTTAGCTTTTCTCTGTAGAGCATCTGATGCCAGCTGCTGTCACAGACAAAACCCTGGGACACGCATATTTGCTCTGACATGATCAAGCACGCTCCCTGTCTGCCTCCTAGCTGATTTAAAGCATGTAACTCTGTATTAATTGATCACGCTGTGCCAGTTTTTCTTGCGTACACAATGCCCTGCTGCTCTGTACATGTTGAAAGCAAGGCAATAGGAGCTTTTGTTACTAAACTGTATGAAATGAAGGTAAAATACAATGTTTCACAAATAAGTGCAGCAAAGTAGATACAGATGCTTCCCATCTTCATCTGCCTTTGATGACTTTTTCCCATTCCTGTATTTCTATGTTGTGTCCAGGCACTTGCTCTGCACTGTCCTACAGGCACACACACAGTTTCAGCAAAGCACTGGGAGCACAAGGGAGATAGAACATGCAGTAGCACACAGGGTGGAAAGCCTTTTGTTGTGTGCCCCAGACAGAAACTTGCTGCTGGCACTGCATATGTAAGGTTTGCTTTTTTGCCTGAGAGCCCGAATGAGCCATGCTGACTGTAAAATTGTGATCCAGACTGTAGTAAAGAACTCAATGCCTTGGTATTTGGCATCTGTAGTAAAGATGTGATGCAGTGGGTAGACAAGGAAACCAAGTGCTCTGCAGGTAATCTGTCCAGAATGGGATCAAGGCATGTTTGTGACAGCACAAATAAGCTCTCTCTGAGTTTGTGAAGCTATCTGTCTTTTTACTTTTCTCTGGGAAAAATTAAAAACTGGATTTCTTAATAACATTCACCAAAAATCAATTTAAAAATAGCTTCACAGTCAGTATTTAAGCAATGACAAAGGAGAAATGTAATGTGGAAGCAAAGATAAAGCAGAGTTTTCTCATAAATAAACAACAAGTAATATTCAAATGGGAATTGACTAAAGGAATTCCAATTGCTGGCAGGGATGCTGATGATGAGATGGCAGCTCCATGGCTGCATCCAAGGGAGAGCAGTCGTGCTTACCAGCAGCCTCTCTTCACGGAAGATGCCCAGGCCCGTGGACAGCAACACACTGCTCGGGCATTGGAGCTCTTCAGGAGAGGCCAGTGTGCCATCACAGGGGGCCTTCACTTGTGGGGTCACTGAGAGGGAAAGAGGCAGGCTGAGTGAACATGTTGTGGGTTGTATCTTTTATGCCTTTGGCTGGGCAGTGGAGTTGTAAATGGTTCGTTTGCCAAAAAAATGAAAGTTCATTACAGACTGGCCTTGTTTTGATTAGGAGGAGCTGGTGGGGGACTGTACCATAAGTGTAAATAAAACTTTTGACATTGTCTGCTAGTTTGTTCACTTTGGCATTAGAGAGTTTATATTCTAAATGGTTTTTAATTTCTGTATTATCATTTTTCTCTGGTGTTTTTATGGTTTCCTCTGTGCACAAATAAACTTCCTATGACATGGCACATTTGTACATTTTTAATGCTTGAGAAGAAGTTCCCTTAAATCATTCCTGTACTAGATGTTTGTCAAAACACAGAGTTCTATTAGCTTTTTTTTGTGTTGGGATGCAGAAATTTATTATTACCTTCCAGATTTTTTTTTCCTCTTTTCCTTTCATATGCTTCATGTGGGAAAAATACTGAATGCCACCCACAAAACATCTGCGTGGGGTTGGTTTGTTTTTCAGACTGAAAAAAAAGGTGTGTTTCCAAATATGGTTTATTTTAGTTGAAGAGTTTAACATCATTTTTAATGCTTATATTAATATATTGTTATCCTTTGTTGTATTACAGAAACTGTGGTTAGAGAAGTGACTTACTGCAAGTTCATACTGAGCAAAGTGTGAGAAATGAAGGAAGTTGCATTTAATTTAAAAACACTGATACAGAGGCTTCAATGTGTAACAAAATAATATTTCATGCAATATAACTATTTAGCATAGTTATTCTTGAGTTTTGGTTATGTGAGATTAAGACGAAAATCAGAGTTACCAGTTTCAAGTTCCATTCTCCTGGCAGCACATCAGGTCCTTTTGGCAAATCATTTAACTTCTTCTGCCTTCTTCTCATTCACCTATCTTATTTCATTTATTTCCCAGACGTACTTCATATATTTAATTTCTATTTGTAAGTATTTTGAGAAGAATTTTATTTATAAATATAAAAATATAAATCTTTGTTATATTTGTAAGAATATTTGTAAGAATACTTGTTTGGAGGGTAAAGATTGTGCTGTCAGTTAACAACATTTTGCCTGGTTTCATTTGACAATTAAGTTTATCTGACAGTTTGTTAACTCATGGTTCTCTCTCAGTGACTAGAAATTAGGGTGTTAATACACTCCTAGGTGGAGAAACTTTGAAAATCGATATTGCCATAACAGAATTAAGTCGCACACTCACAGGTAGGTTTTTTTTCCTTTCTTCTTGCAGTTATTAGTGCAGTTCAGGCAACCTGCAAAAAAAGTGCCTCTTCTGAAGGCACGAGTTCATCAGAAGTCAGTGGCTCTCAGCCTTTGTAAAGCATTTCTATGCTTCTCCATTTTCCAGGAGAAATGCAAGCTCCAGCAGCCTTTTTGAGACCTCTTAAAGTCGTGGTTTGATACACAATAGGATGAAAATTGCTGATCTAAGAAATATCCTTCATTTTTTATTTGCTCCCTTGTCAAAGGGAACCGCAGTACGTTCTGATATGACTTTAGAGGACACACTGTATTGAATAATATGTACTGCTAGAGGCAGAGATATGCGATGGGCTTTTGACTGAGAGTATCTGATTTATGCAGACAGTTTAACAATTTGACATCCTCATATCCAGCCACACTGGATCTATTCTGAATCTTCTGGGTTAGGAGCAAATAGAAAGGAAAAGTTTTTTAATTCTTCAGTGCAGCTAAGATAGCATTGACTTAGCATGTCAAAATAGTAATTTGCCTGAAGAAAGATGGTACGAAACTGCATGTGGTTAGGAAGCAGCTGCATCCACAGTTAGAGTGTAAGGTACTTTTTTGTACTTGTCTATTTCCTGATTGCTTCAGTCTGTCACAAAATAATGATGTGTGTAAAGGACTACAAAGAGCAAATCATTTAAACTATTTATTCAAGCAACAAATGACTGGAGAAAGTACATATAGAAGCTTGAATTAATGAGATTAGAGGTGATCACAGGTTGATGCATTATGATGGTACAGTGATAGTGACTGAACATGGTGATGCCCACCATGTTTTGATCATTCTTTGGAGACAAGCCCCAAGGCTCTTCTTTCTGACATCTCCCATGATAACTACAGACCAGAAAGTTGGACTGCACCTGTAAAGTGTACATCCTAGGCATTACTGTTTCCCGGTACAGAAAACTAGATCATGTCAACTCAGGTGGAATTAGCAAAGTATAAACACCTCCTTTTCCACCTTTCTCAGCTCCTGTTGCTTCAGGTGCTTTCCAAAATTCTTGTGCACTTTGGTGCTATAAAGGTCACCACTGGCACTTAGTTTAAATACGGTGATAAGACCAAGCTAGTTTGGAGATTTAACAGTTAAAAAGAACTAATTTTAAGGCATCTTTTGCCATAATCCCGCTATGTTATTTAGAAGCCATTCTTCCCATGTATACACACACGAATCGTCTTTGCCTGATATGATGCTTCTTAGGGAACTTTACTTACTTCAGGTATCAGTGGATCTAGTTAATTGTAATCAAGAGGGCTAGTGTGGCAGCAGTTAAATGGGTTTTTACTCACCATTGTTATGCAATCTTTTGGGATTTCTCCATGTTGTAATTTGTCACTGAAATGACTGCATGATGCTCCCAATGCTCTTCCTACCATAATTTACTGGGAAGGGTAAAGTTTGTTGCGTACTGAGCACACATATTTGTTTTACATAGTCTGCGGCTGCCACCATCTCCAGTTTCTGGGCTGCAGTTGAGGTTCTGTGCTTTCCTGTGTCGACATGTCAGGCTGTCTAACCAGCAAGGCAAGTCTCATATGAAAGATATGAAGCTTTTGAAACAAAACGACATAGTGAAGATCGAGAGTAGAAAGGGAGACATGCTCCCAGTGTTTGAGGAATGACCCTTCTAGGGAAACAATTGGTACAAAATAAACAGATTTCAGAGGAAATGATGTGTGCCCGGTCCCTGAACAAATGCAAGGCAGTTGGGATGGGTCCACTTGAGACTCTCCTTCTCTAATACCATAAAACCTGCTCCACTTTCACTAAAACCTGTCCTGCTTGCACAGCTTGGACACATCTTCCTAACCAGGAGACCCAATCACTGAACAAAGCCAGGAGGATTTTGTACCCATGACCATCAGATACTTCAGATATTCTGGCTGCTGAAACAGCAGAAGAGGAATGTCTTTATCCTCTGGATTTATTCCTTCAGAAGTGTGTTTCCAGCACTGTCTGATATATTGGACAATCACCAAGAATGGGAACAGCCCTGGAAGCCTCTGACATCAAGAGTGAGCTAGAGGGAGGGATTTCTTCTGGCTGAGGAGGTGATTTTGTACAAGAGGCAGCAAGCGAGAATCCTCTGCCAGGGATTCTGTTGAAAGCCCAAGGGGGAAAGAAAAATCAGGATGTGGGTCTTGGCCAAGGGAGCAATTACTCCTGGAAATGGATTTGAGTGGGCTGGGATGGAGGGAAGTGTTTTGGAACAAGTCACCTGGAATTTGTAATCCTGTTTTTTTCTGTCCCCCTTTATTTCCTCTGTGGTTAGTTGTTTGGGAGGGGTGTTTCATTTTGGGGGGTTTGTTTGGATTTTGTATCTCTCATTTTTCTAGTATTTTGTTTATCAGTTAACCTATCTAAGGCAGAAAACTGCTCTGAATACCCTGTAAAACATGCTGTACTGTGGACAGTATGAACAAATAGTCCACTGAACACCATCTATCACGCTACCTCAGAGAGAGAGATGTATTTTTTAAATAAATTTAAAATATTGATCCCATTGTGCTGTTATTATGGGGAACATTTTCTTCTGTTTCAAGTATGGTTTTATAAATTCTAAGATGAAAATTAATTGAGACAACTTTGCTGAGAGAAACTGCAGTCATATATGTGTGTCCTGAATGTTTTTACTTCATCCAGGAAATTGCTCATTCTTTTACAGATTGTATCTATGCCTAGATATTTTGTGTAAATAGCAAAATGCCAATTCTGGGTCTTCAGTGCTTCAGCACATCACTGCCAGCAACATTTGAGTTCCAGTGGTATTTCACTGACCCATTCACTAAGAACTTGGCCAACCAAGCACTGATTCTTCTCATCCCTGCTTCCTTTGGGATATGCACCCACTGGCCTCTCCAAAACCTGTACTGGACAGATGTGGATAGTTGTGTGGGTTTGGGATTTTTCCTTAGGATGCCCAGGAGATCACTTTTGGACTGAGACTATTTCCGCTCGACATGAATAAATTGTCCTGGTAATCCCACAGAGAATGTAACAGGGCACAAGCTACTTCTGCCTCACTTGAGCACCTGGCAGCAAGGTCAGTTAGGATTGTATAATCGATATTAAGTACTTTCATAATTTCATCCAGATGCTGATAGCAGAAGAGCAATGTCCATGCATTTCGTTGCTGTAAATCCTTTCACAAAATCTAACAGTTGCCAAGAATGTGGAAACATTAAAGTTAGAGACAATTGTAATAGAATAATTGATGCCAGATGGACTTCTGCACCTGATATCAGTCAGCATGCCCATGAAACAGAGCCATTTAGAGCAACAAATACTATAGCATACATTGGGGTAGCATCAGCATCTTTTCAAATATTATTTTGATCATTTTGAGGACTGATAATATGTTGAGCTTTTTACTGTGATTGTTCTTATGCATTGCAACAAGATCCTTTTCTGTTAAATATTTCCTGAGAAGGAAATATGAGCTTCACTCTCCCTGTCTCCTCTGGCTATCATCAGGTTTGGCAAATTTTCATTAAAACTTGTAAGTAAACTGTTATTTAAACACTGACTAAAGATCGTTGCTTAGCTGCCTTTAGAAATCCTTGTTATTTTCAGGCAATGAAAAGTAATGAGATAATATTTTCTTAAGCATTATGTGGCTATTAAAGTAGCGGTTTTAGAAATTATTGCCATTTCCAAGGCTGAATTTATTAGTTTTTAAAGGTTGATACTTTTTCCAGGAAGCCCCAACTCGCCTCCTTTGTGCATCTGCTTTTCCTAATGTTAGAGTTTGAGGTTTCTTTGATTTTAAGAGGTGGTGAAAGGTCGCTTGAGTGTCAGTTCAGTCTTTGATATGGTGGTGTTCCCCTCTCTAATACTGGGGTGTAGGATTGTAGGCTATATTGTGCATCTTTTGTTTTGGCCAGTTCATTCTGTTGAATTTCTTTTAATTAAGACAAACAGGACTGTTCTCTTAATTATTCTTTTCTGTCATTGTCATGTAATTTATTTTTCTTCTGTCATTCAAAACATGATCTACCCCTGAAGTGATAGAGATCTACAGAGTGGGGGAATTTTCCAGTTCTGTGGAATAAACTGCAGCCTCATCCTGGAGATACTTAGGATATGCTGCCTAGCTTCCCTGGTTCCCTCTTAAGTGCACCCTGAGTGCCTCTGTGCAGTGTAGGACAGCCCAGTTTGAAGACAAACTTAAGTGACAACTCACTAGAAGTGTTTGCACAGTGTCATGCTTCAGAGTGCCATAGTCCTACCTGCTACCGTCATTGCATGGGTAGTCTCATGAAAAATTTCCAAGTATAGGTCTAAAATGAAGAGTGCAGGGACTTTAAGGCATCCAGTAAAAAGATCTGCACCCGTTCCTCCAGTCATGCAGTGCAGTGGTGTGTCTGTTAATCTTCCTCTCCCACTTCATGGATTAGTTTTGCTGGTACCAGTTTCCAGTGCATGGCCAGCAACAGTGTCAGTGGCTGTAATCTGACAAAGATTTTGATAAAGGTACCGATAAAGGTAGAGTGCCTGAAGGCAGGCAAGGTTGGAGACCTGGAGGGATTTCTTCAGAAGGGCCGAAAGCTCTTCCTTTCAGCTTCACATGACAGATACACTGCAGGGGAGCAAATTTCTGATAGTGGATCTGTCTTTCGGAGCTCTAAATCAGACTAGGAAACATTACTGAAACCCTGAAGCATAGCTCCTTCGTGCCGCTCCTCAGGATTCCAACAAATTCTGGCACACTGAACATAATGCATGCAGGTTTATAGCGCTATTTATAAATCTCTTGAGTTTCCTCTTGTATTGTTTCTTGCTGAGGGAATGTGGGATGTGCAATTCACCCCATCAGATTTTATTGAGGAGTATCCGCAGTCATGTGTATGCTGGATTCTCTTGAGAAACAACATCTGTTTTCTGCAGTATTTAAAATTTGAAATGATTGTGGGTTGCCTTAACTTGTTTAATTAACAAAAGGATAGAATTAGATAATGTGAATTACTTGCACTTCTTGTCAAATGCAACATTTAACTCCATAAACCCCAGAATAGTTACGTTTCCTCAGTAATCTGTTTGTTGATTTTTTTGTTATCTTCTAATCTTCTGGTTTTCCTACTTTATGTAAGTGCAGATTCCTCTGGTTTCCTTTCTCTAGTTAGAAACCATGCTATGTCTGTAAAACAGACACATCTTGTCTTATAGGTGGAAAAGGCACTAAACATGAGTTGGATGTAGTCCTCAGGACCATCTGTTTTGCAAATCATGCCATTGTGCTAACCCAGTTAAAATGATCTCAGGTCCTGTTAGAATTTTTCATACAGGTAAATGAAGCGGGCAGTGGGGGAGAAGTAGGTGTGGATATACACTTCAAGTAAAAGGCAGGATACGTCAACCACTGATAGGTATTTGTGTGATAACAAAGGAAGCTTGGCAGCATAGATCCTCTTGGGACCATAGCAAACCTGGCTAGCAGAGTCTTAATGCTTGACTGTGCAACTGTTATGTAGAGCTTACAGCTAACTGAAATTACAAGTCAACTTGTATCTGTGCTTTAGACGAAACTCCAGTGAAGCTCAACTTAGGCACTCTTCCAGTGACAGTGGATGTGTTCTTGGAGAGGGTGTGGAACAGGACATTCATATAGCTTCCTTAAAGATAACTGGCATCCTCCTTTTATAAGGAAGCTCTTTATGTTTTGGGGAAAGAGGGGGGGTTGTTTAGTCATGTAAGTAAACTTCTGGAAGATCATAAATGGCTAGTATAAATAACAGTAGCCTTCAGGATTTCATAACTAAAATCGTGTTTTATTTTCCACCAGTTGTTCAATTCCAGGAGCATAAGTGATCCTCAGGGTAACTATAAGACTTGCTGCTTTTGCCTCCTAAACATATAAAGTGCCATAGTCATAAATAGGCATTTTTTTCACATCATCTTTCTGCATTTGATTTGCTCTCATGGATGTATAGAGAGTTGCACAGTTTGCAGAGAAAATGGTTGATTCCAGTGAGTTGCTACTAAACTACTTTCTATTAATTCCTATATGGTATATTATGGAAACAGCTGGATGAGTTCTTCAGAAAAACCTTTTTTTTTTTCTCCTGCATAACGCATGCTTGTGAATTGCATTAAGTCTTAAGATACAAAGTTTATGCCTTATATATTCCTTCTCCCAGGGTAGTCTGATAGTTTTTGTCAAATTAAGCGCTGATTATTTTGGACATCTAAATTCAGTTTTCAGTCTTAAGTGGATAATGTGTTGTCATTCACTGCTTCTTGCCCTGCTCTTTTATTGCTTGCACCATGTGCGATGTTATATTAGAGTGGAGAGTTGTGCAACCTCCATTCAATAAAAAGGTGTGTATATTGTAGGAAATACCTAGAAAGTTGCTCTATGACTGGAAATTCGTGGGGTTTGTTCATGCTGTTCATACCTGTCAATTGCCAGCATGATTTACGTTTCAGGCATATTTTCTCTTTCACTGTTCATTCTGCTTTATTCAATTTTTAGAAATCAAGTAATTTTGGTAAGCAGCTATCTCAGAAACCCTTGGAGAGCTGGAGGTAGTCTTCCAGCCACTGTGCAGGTATGGTATGTGCTGCAGCCGGGGGGCAGGTTAGTACCTCCCCCGCTCTGTGTGCAGAAATCTAGCTCCAGTTACCTAGGGCAGGGAGAGGGATGCTTCTGGGTCATGTCTGCTGGGGTTAAGGCCAGCCTGTGAACTTCTTCATTAATGCCTTCATTCAGCATAATGGAAAACAGTGAGAGGGAAGAGGATCATTCTGAGCCTGCAGCCAAGTGGAAACCCAGTCAGCTGAAGCCTCAACCTCTCAGCTGACTGAGCCCTCTTTTCTCTCCTGCCTTTTTCACTGCAGGAAAGAAAGGGAGGGCTGGAGAGGGAATAATCAGTGGTAATCTCCTCCATCAGCCAACCATCTCCTCCTACTGACCTTGAAGTAATGAAAAAGGGATAGATTCTTCTACATGTTACCTCCGTGTCCAAATAATGAGAGCAGAGAGAAGTGTTCGTAAATCTATGTGGCTTTGCCTGTTCAAAAGTCTGAGCCATGGGGAAAAGGACAGGATGCGTTTTATTTTCACTCTGTAATTCACACAGGTATTTGTCCCAGACTGTTTCCTCTGTGGGTTTTTCTGCCTTGTACTTCATTTTACACAGCAGTAATTTTAATTCAGATGAACTTGTTCCCTTTCGTTGACTTAGGTTTTCAATATGAGAATAGTTGTATTCCCTGAACTGGCAATAAACTGGTTTGATATTCACATTTTATAGATGTAATAGATTTCTATAACTTAATACAGTGGAGTTACACTGGTGTAGAACTGGGCCTATGAAAAAAAATACAGAAAACCAAATCCAAAACATATCTGTAGGATTTTTTTAAGCTTTCTTAAAACAAACAAACAAACAAACAAACAAAAAACAACAAAAAAAAACCCTCTTCCCTAAACTGATTCAATTTTTTATTATAGAGGGAAAATGAAGAGTAGCCAAGCTTGTAGATACATTAGAAAAAAAGTTGAGGGGAGGAGACCTGGAATTTGGGAGTTTACTTTTGGCTGTAGAACTGCCATGCACAGAGTAACCAGAAAGTTGTCTTTGGCAATTTGCTCATTCCCCTCCCAGTGAGAAGTAATTCATTAAGGCAGTTTCTTGTCAAGTGCTAACTCAGAAACTGGGATGACTCTCAGACAGAAAATAATTCAGTTACCCTAATGATGTAGTACTCCAACGAGTGTAGCCAACAGGTAAAGAATACTAACAAGGTGTTCTAGTACTTAACTAAGATGCCAAGGCAATGTCAGCCAATAAAAATGTCATGCAATCAGTGACAGGGCTTGGTCAATGCAAACTGACAGTTTTGTCTTAATTCTACTGTATGCAATAACAAAAGATCAGGAAGGACTATATTTAAAAACAGAGGAAATGTACTAAGAAGTCGACTAGAAAAACTAGTTGCGTTGTTTTTTTTCAGAGCTAGGTCTCAAGTGAGATGATGGCTGCACTGGTACTCCCCGAGCTATTTTTCCCCCTTCCCAGCATGGGATTAACCTCTGAAATGGCAGCAAAGCTCTCTGGAGTAACTGAAACTGTGGTGGAGGTATCTTACAGTTTGCTTGTATTTCCACAATGGAAAAACATTACATAAGCATTTGGAGTGAAGCTAAAGCGTATGAGAGATGCTAACTCCATCACTGTGTATGCAGCAGAGCAGGCTGATGTAAAGAAATACAAAGGGGGCCTGTAAGTCTGGCTCTCTGTAGGAGCTAGGTTGGTGGTCATTTATTTTATCTCTTTTGAGGCCAATTAGCAATTTAGAACTTGCCTTTGGCCAGAGACAACACCATAGCTGAGTTGTACTCTAGTTCCCCTTGAGGAATTAGGGAGGATAGAGGGAGGATGCTGCCCAGCCCTGTGCTCTCTGCTGGGAGGTGATGGCTGGCTACGGTGTGCTCTGGCCTCTGCCCTGCAGCAAGTGGCTAGATGTTGATCTGGTCATGCAGATTTCATTCATCAGCCAACCAGCCCTGGCCACAGAAATGTGTATTTTCATCAGTTCAGTGTGTTGAATGAGGTTGGCTACAGTAAGATGAATGCTAAAGCCAACTCCAAGGGAGGATCATCCCAGGGGTTCACAGGGTGAAACTGTCTCCTTTCAGCACCAGGCTTCAGCTCACATCATGAAAACATGCCCCAATCTGACCCTTTCCTTAGATTACTGTGTTTGGAGTGTTTCTGGTACTCAAGTCAATATGGTTTTTTTCTACACAGCCATGTTTCAAGGTTACTTCCTGGAATCAGATCAACCACCAACTTTAATGAGTTTTGCCGACTTGCCTCAGCTAAAATTTTGTTCCTCAAAAATCTAGCATCTATCATATAAATTCTAATGCATAAAGGCTCTTAGCCAACAAACAGATGAGCTAAGCTGAACTCCAGGTTTATTTCCAGAGATTGTAAGGTCTTCCATCTCCTAAGATATTAACATAGAGCCTAACATAGCAGGGCCATCCTCCACCTCTTGAAGTTAAGATATCAAAAGGATTTACAGAGTCTTTAAGCCCAAATGAGTGCCATGAATTAGTGGAAACTTGGTGAGATATCCAAGGCTTCTCTCTGTTATCTTAGGAAGACTTGGGTTGTGAATGCAGAGTGGTTCAGATTGATTCAAGCTAGTCCTGCCTTAAAACTACCCCACAGTTACAGCCTTTACCCTATGCCAGTGCTGGGGAAGCCCTTCCTGGCTCAAGGTGCTGAAACAGCAGAAGGTGAAGCAGATGGAAAAATAGCATTATTCTGCTGAACCTGCTCTCCAGACATCTCCTTCGCAAGGGAGAAGGAGGGAGTCCTGAGGTGGGGGAGGTGAGAAGCTGCAGTAACTCTGATTTAAAGAGGCTTAAGCTATTGCAGACTAGCTCCTCAAGATTTCCGTGTGGCCCACATCTTTAATTGCTGCTAAAATGCCAGTTGTAAATAATGGTATAAGTAGCTTGAGCAGGGCCATAGTTAACTCTGTAGTTTAAGTTCATGAAACTATTTACATTTTTTAAAGTATGCAGATGCCAGTGTCTTATGCTAGATCAGGATCTTAATTATTCATAGTGTGAGATAATTGGGTTGCTTTAGCTTCATAACTCAACCTGCTAATTCTAACTACTAAATTAGGATTCAACTGTTATCTGTGTATATTAAGTTGAACTATTTCAATTTGTTCCTTATATTAAATAAGCAGTTATGAAAGTGTTGTGATTAATTCTGCTCCTGTATTCTGGTTTTCTGTTGGAGAGGTCTGAGTTCAACACATTCATGTCACCAGGTGAATTTGGGCAGTTATGTCCTTGTCATTTCCCGTGTGTTTTTTTTTTCAGTAGATATAAATAGATGAATGTTCTGGATAAATATTCAGAGGAACAAGTCCCAGGGTGTCTTCATTTTCTTAAGGCATTTATTCTTAGGTTGCTGTGCTAGCCTGCATTTTATGGCTTTTATTTTCTCTTTCCTCTCTTTTAGAAATGTACACTTAAAAATGAATCTAAAACGTGGCAAGCTTGACATTTTTAACAGAAACAAAAAAATGTGGTGAAGATCACAGCTGCAGTTGAGACCATGATGAACAATACAGCCTTTCTGATAATCTCAGGTTTACATGGGTGGAATGATTATCTGCTTACCGGTGCAGAAGTATAACTTCATTTTATTGTTTCCACAGATGAGCACCATGCCAGGACTGCCCACAAGGCCATGCTTCTATGACATCGACCTTGATCCCATCACAGAAGAAGTGAAAGGATTGTTTTGAGAGTGGCATCCAAATTCAGGTCAGTCAATGGCCTTTATTTTCCTGTTTCAGCGTGGAGGAGGATGTTTGCCTCTAGTATGCATACAAAAAAGGGTGTCAGATGTTTATCTAGGCCCTGATTTCATTGAGGACTCCACACAATTTGGGGGGATTTAGGGGAATATTTCATAATTTGTGCTTTATTGTCTGGGTTTCCCATTTGCTGAATGGTGGCTGGCATTTTGCTGGTGTGCACCGATGCTGCACATCGATGGTGCCTTTTGGATTTCCCAGCTCTCTCAGTCTGGCATGAAGAAGAGCTGGGTCTGCAATTGTACTGCTGTTAGCTATTGAAAAAGTCAGTCTGAAGAAATCATGTCTTGTTAGTCACCTCAAAAGAAATAATCTAGTTCATCTTTGATATTACTGGTGTGGTGATGTGTTTCTGTCATTACCTAGATGTCAGGGGAGATATTTCTCAGCTTTGTCATTAGCTTTGCTTTGTTTTTTCTTCTCTTTTTTGATTGCCATCATCTCTCTCAAATGATAATGAGCATTTCAGAAACACAAATCCGTCCTCGTAGCCTGTCTGTTTTTCTTGTTGAGTTCTCTCCGTTATCCTTAAATGTTGCAGCTGCCTGCTACCTCCTCCCCTTCTCTGAGCACTTAATCTTCTTGATGTCTTCCTTTAATTTTATGTAGCATATGAGGGGAGATTATGGCTGGATGTCAGGAAGAAATTATTTACAATGTGGGTGGTGAAACACGGGAACAGGTTGCCCAGAGAGGTGGTAGATGCACCATCCCTGGAGACATTCATGTCCAGGCTGGATGTGGTTCTGAGCAACCTGATGTAGTTGAAGATGGCCTTGCTCATTGCACAGGGGATTGGACCAGATGAGCTTTAAAGGTCCCTTCCAATGCAAACTATTCTATGATTCCTCAATTTAAAATCCAAGTTGTTATGAAAATATTCCCTGCTACTCCATTTTAACCTTGTTACATAATAAGTGAAGTAAAAGACAATGTAATCCAAACTGAAACAAACCAGTTTGCAATGAGTCTCTTTATTCTTATCACTTAAGTCTCTCCCATCCCTCGCTAAATCAGTCTGGAGAGTAAAACAATTACTATTACCAGAACAACAACATGACCATGAGCTAATAAGACTGTGATGGAACCAGGTGGTTTAGCCCTGCTCTAGCAATCCTTGCTACTCTGGTTTGAGAGAACCATCTTTCATTTTCTGTTTCTGTGTTTTCATGGATTGTTTGGAGGAGGGGGGAGGTTTGCACAACCCAGTGAGGTTGCTGTTTGGACCAAATAACTGTTCACTTGCCCACACTTGAATGTCACAGCATTCACGTAACATCTGGTGAGAGCAGATTTTGCCATTTTGTGTGTACCAGTCAAGACAAGTAAAAAGCAGTTAACCTGAAAGTTGACCTGCGTGCACAGGTAATTGCTGCCTTATATGCAAACCATCAACCAACTATTCTGTTGCTAGATAGTATTAAGCATACCACTTCTTGGCATATATCCCATTCATGCTACTGATATGCATTCTATGTCTGATGGCTTCATTGCATACATATTGATTCATCATGTGTCAGTCATGTAATTACTTCTGAATCATTTGAAAAGACTGTAGAATCGTGATGTAAAATCTATGTGCAGATTCACATAGCTTCCTTAATTGGGTGTTTACTTCCTAGTCTTACACAAATCTGTCCAAGCCATGGATTGGCAACTTTGAAGAACAACAGTAATTAAGCAGATAAAATCCTCCATTCCAACTGTGAAGGCCTTTCATTTGAAGTTGTGCACGAAATGAAAATGTTAAACTTGGCTTTTACTCAGTGATGGTGTTTTCTCAGGTGTAAAAAGAAATGTTAACTAAGTCAGAAAAACATAATAGGTAGGAAATATATATCCAACTGTTAATAAATTATTTTAATTTCATTATGGAGGTATTGCTGGCATCAGACAGATGAGTGATTCGCCTCACTTAAGATTAAGCCTTTTAAAGAAAAAAACAGCTTGATCATATATATTTTTCATCAATGTAGGCACATACTCACCTGTGTGCCTACCTTTAGCAATATAAATATATGCCTTGAGAGTACTGTAATACCTGGTGAACACCACATAAGGTAGTCAGTGTTCATCAGCCCTAAAATTCATCCAAGTTCATGGGCTAGATTTGTACACTTCTCATCTTGGATAAAGAGAAACAATATTCCCATGTAATCTTAACCCCCAGCTTTCTGAAGAGAAGTTTAATATTATTCTTTTCTTTCACCCATTCACTGAAGTAAACTGACACTGTCACTGATACCATGGTTTGACATATTTGTGAGTTTATTTCTGTGATGGCAGAGCAAGGCATTACATTTTTTTTTTCTGCTTTATGTGAATTCTTTTCTTAGGGTTTTAGTGTACAATGTAAAATTTCTAGTAATGTGATATTGTGGCAACTCATTAGGACTGATTCAAATCTTTCAGCTATGGTAACTGAAAAATAGAGATTTGTGGAAGAGCTGCAGATGTTTCATTATAAACATGTATGCAAAACCGAGGATGGTTTAGCGTGCAGTTTATATTCTCCTCTGCAATACAGTCCTCTTCATGAGACTTGTGAGAGAGATACAGGCAAAAGTTCCTGCTGCTAGGGGTAACTCTGTGAGGCTGTTACTGAGCTGAAATACTGGATGTCATTAGCCTCTGATTTTTCTCTACCGCTTCACTGCGTTAATGAAGCAGATGTAGTTAATCTCAAAATTTGGAAAATACTGATCATTAGAATATCTTCTGAAAAGTCATAAAAGCAAAGATAAATGTCAGGAAAGTCAACTTGGGGTTTTTTTCTATTGACAAATAGCTAATACATGGAACACACAATATTACAGTCTCTCTGGAGGAGCAGCATGCTCTATTAAAAATGAAACATGAATACCTGGAAATGAACCTGAAGGAATCTGGATAATTCTTCATCACTGGCCACTATCCTGTTTAAATTGTACTGTCCAGCTCATGTACTAACAAGGTTCAAACTGTTTCCCTAGCAGCTGTCTGTATATATTTTATATATAAACATATATATCACCCATCAGAAAAAGATCTACATGGAGACAAGCCTGCCAGTAGGAATAAGTATTTATTTGTTTGTTTTTAAAAAGTACTATTTGCACAGTGAGGTGAATTTATGAATCTGACCTACTCTGCAAAAGTAAAGTCTGTAAAGGACCCTTGTGAGCTTTAAAGATCCCTCTAATTTAAACAGCAGCAGCAGGTGCCTGCTCTTCCTGTGCCAGTTTGGCTTTGGGTATCTGGGTTGATGGTGGGGGGTGGTAGTTCTCCTCGCTTGGTTGCGACTCAGTAAGGCCATAGCTGCCCATAGCTGCTGATACATTCTTGAACTTCTTCAGAACTGGCAGAGCACCAGAATGATTGTAAGTACACAACACGGGTATTTTAGCACCCTTAGGGCTCTTCTGAATGTGTGAGGAACCCCAGAGCTCTGACTGTGAGCATCTTCAGTGCCATAAAGAAGCTCCTGAGGGGAGGATGCCAAAACTGATGCCCTAGATGTTTTCAACTTCATTCATTCAGATATACATAGAAGGTGTTTGAAGACCTTTCCTTTGCACCCACAAAACTGTTCTATTAAACAATAAACTGACCTATTTAAGTCTCATTCAACAGTATTGGGTTTCATCGGGAGCATTTACTACAACAAGGTACAGTCTGAAGTCTATATCATACTGGAATATGAGTACCCCTTTTTGTTTCCCACCTAGGAGGGTTATGCAGATAATAAATGAGAGGTGCATGTGGCATAACTGTTTTTATTATGGTTAAGGCAAAAATAAGCAATTTCAGTAAAACACTGCTTTTAAGTTGTGATAGTTCTATTTTATTTAGTTGGGGGTTTTTCTCTTTAAAGAAAGCAAAGATGTCTTGTTGCAATGTATAAATTCTTTATCTTTCTCATTTCAGAGGCCTGGAAATCAAGAACTGCAACTTTCCTGCTTCCTGCAAGTAGGAGACAAAAATGAATCTGAAATATTCCTGTTATGTGTCTCTGGAGGAATGTCAAGCTAGACCAAAGAGCAAAAGTTTACTCTTTCTTCAAACTAGTTTTTATGATGAAATATAGCTGTAAGGTTAAAAAAGAAATAAAAAAGAGGCAAGCTAGTTTTTCTTGCTGTAGCACAGGAAGCTCTCTACTGGGGCTTATGCTTGTTTGTAGATGAAATGACATTGAAAAAGAGAAATTTTTCACCTTACAGTTTTTGTCTTTTCTCAGAGGAGTTTACAG
Organism: Micropsitta finschii; assembly: GCA_034783455.1. Taxonomy (NCBI): domain Eukaryota; kingdom Metazoa; phylum Chordata; class Aves; order Psittaciformes; family Psittacidae; genus Micropsitta; species Micropsitta finschii. The sequence goes on from JAVHNF010014083.1 coordinate 18,446, forward strand.
AAGTATTTCCCTTATCTTGTCCATCTACAGACTTGCATAAACATGATTATACCATGTGATCAAGCCTATTTCTCTCTGAAAAATCCACTTTTGCTCCTGGCATTCAGGAGCTGAAACTACTCACAGATTAACTGCACATTTCTGAGCTATCATTAAGTGTTGCTCTGGATGCATTTGGGCAACAGCCAACCTTCAAGCAAGGAAGATATTAAGCAGAGAAAGAACAGAGCATGTATTTTGTAAAAGATTTTAAATATATAATTTGTTTCCTTGCTGGGCAAAGATCTTTTGAAACACTTAAGCCATAGCTGCCTCACGTCCATAGGTCTGTCTTTATCCAAAGTGTATGTTACAGGCTGCCCAGCTGATTATGTGCTTGTTGTGGTGAAGCTGGTTGTTCAGAGAGGGCACTGCTCCTTCCGAATCCCTGTTTTGCTCCTGTTCATGGCTAATGAAGCCTCCTGCCGTGCTGGCTCCTGACCTAGAGTTTTTCTTCTCATGTCCCTGGCAGTACACAACACCCAGTAACAAGAGAGAAATGTCCATCAAGCAAGGATGCAACAGGGCAGAGCTTTGTTCTGCTTCATTTTGCCGGTTTAACCACCATACTTGTAAAACTGAAGAGTTTTTATTTGAAAGGGGTATTCAAACAAGTTAAATCAGAGCACACAGTTTAAGATTTATCTCAGCAGCTTACCTTGTCTGGTTTTAACTAAAACTGTAGTAAAACAAACGTTAGGCACAGGATACTGCATTTAGCTTTTCAAGCTGCTGCTCCTCAGGAAACGCTCCCTGGCTGACTGTCGGTTCCTTCAATAACAAAAAATGCAACAGAACAATAGGGTGAATTGAGACAATAGGCCATTGTTGGTTTAGGTAAAAAGCAGTGAAATAATGATGAGAGAGTTTATTTTCCTGGTGACGTTTTCCATCCTGTCGCTTTGCTCTGCTTACGTACATTTGTATGTTATGAACTTCTGCAGTTCAGTGTTGGGTCCCTTCTACACAGCCACATTTGGAGACTTAATTATCTCAGGAGCTGCGTTGTAATTGAGGGGCTTGTAATTGTGGAGGAAACTAGATTTTTTAATGAGATGTTTCATATTTTCAGGGTATCTTCCTGCAGGAGGGCTCTTCATCTTGGTTGAGCCCAGTTTTAGACCAGACAGGTCTAGCCTAAACTGAGTTATCTCTTGAAGTACATACCTCAAGAAAGCTGATAGTATATAAAATGTCTCTGTTCAGCCACTGCAAAAGAGAAGGAACACAAATTGTGTGAGGTGTCCCTGCCCATGGCAGGGGGTTGGACCTGGATGATCATAAGGTCCTTTCCAACCTAAACCATTCCACAATTCCATGAAATTGGCACCCCACCTAGCCTCAGAGGGTTAAGATGTTGATCCAAGGCTCTGGACCGTACTGTGTAGAGATCTCCAGGCTGGTTTGTATGGGCCATTTATGCAACAAGAGTAAACCAACAGCATTTGTGGTACTGAGCCAAAGAAATTCACTGCATTGGTCTCTGCCCCATGCCATGAGGGTCTAGTATGGTCAGAGCTGCTTGTAAATCCAGGTCCTTTACCCTGTTGCACTAGGGAGACATGTACTTTCTTCAGCATGCCAGGGACATGGTTTTTCTTCTTTCCTGTTTTGCTTATGGCAGTTTCTGTTATTTGGTGTTATCAGAGAATGGGGATACCCATAAGCATTTTGCTTATTTTATAGCGTTCTTCCATAGCATATAGATTGCTATGACTTTCATGTAACATACATCAGAGACATAGAGGTCTCAGAAAGTTGTGGTCAGTGGCTTGATGTCTGGCTGGAGACCAGTAACGAGTGGTGTCCCTCAGGGATTGGTGCTGCGACCGCTCTTATTTAACATCTTTGTTGGCGACATGGAGAGTGGGATTGAGTGTGCCCTCAGAAAGTTTGCTGATGACACTAAGCTGTGTGGTTCAGTTGATACGCTGGAGGGAAGGGATGCCATCCAGAGGGACCTTGACATGCTTGTGAGGTGGGCTGATGCCAACCTTATGAAGTTTAACCATGCCAAGTGC
>JAVHNF010014083.1:24494-35152 GCA_034783455.1 Micropsitta finschii
AGCCTAAGGTAGCAGTTTAATGAAGCAAGCCGTTTGCATCAGTTCCATACAGCTGTTGATTTTTAAATGTTTTTTCTATGTGTAGTGAGTTCAACCACTGTCATTCAGCATCAAATATTGGAGCCTCTTGAAACTTTGTTCATCCAGGATGAAACCCAGATCTAATTCTGCCTCTGGAACTACTAGAAGTCAGACAGACTTTAGTTCCCAGTTTGTTAGTAATAACCAAGTATGCAAGTTCATTAATTCTTATTAGCAAGTGTAAAATGGAAAAGAACAAATAAAAGAAGAAAAGTAATAGACATGGCAAATGAAGGAAGAAAGCACAGGAGTTAAATTGGCTCTTTTGAGACAGAATTGTATGAAAGCAACAGATGTAAACCAAGATAAGTCTGAAGTTATTTCACTAAATCTCAGTTGAAAAGTTCCTTTAAATTGAGTGGTATATAACTTACTACCAACAGCTTTGAAGAAGGTTATATAAAGCCCCCCCAAATTATGTTTATCTGCAAATTCCTACTGAAGAAGGAAATGATACTCTTACAGAAACATCAAAGCTTACTTTCAATATTAATTTGGTTTTAAAGAGAGACACTAAATCAGCACTATGCAATCAAATGGTGATAAGAAAGAATAGAAACAGATGAGCAGCAAGTGAAAGATGTCATCAACTAAAACCAAAACAAAAAAAAACTCACACCCCTAAGAAGAAAAAAATATATGTTCTGAGAGAAGGATATACTTGGAAAGCAAATACTGCTGGAGAAGACCCATAACCGACACTTTAATTCATAGCCAGCATGCTGTTCCCTATCACTTCTTCCTCATGGTGTTGGCTACCATATCACCAGAGAAGGGTGATATGCACTGAGCTTGTTCCTGGCATCAACTATAATAGCTGCCGGGAATCAACAGGGTAACAAGAATTACCACTGGGCCAGGGAAGAGGCACCAGTCTTGGACTCCTGCATTTATTGAATTCTTCTTGTACATACCTCCTCTGCAGTGGGCCACTGCACAGATAACCTCACCTTCTGCTAAATTCAGACATCTGTTGGTGAATGGTTTAGGGTCACTCAAAGAATGACCATTAAAGGTATTAGCAAGAGTGGTTTTAATATGATTTATAAAGGCACAACTTCAAAGAATCCAATGATAATGTGCACTCTATTACTTATTACCTGGATGAAGTGTACAAAGGAAAATAGAGGTGAAAAATCAAGCTAAAGATGACTGAAACAGAGACCGAAGACACAAAGGTTCAGGGAGACCCTTCCACAAAGTTCAGAATAAACCCCCTTGCTCTATAAGCCCCTGATGGAGCCTAAGTGCAGCTGGAACTAGTCTTAGTCTCAGACTCAGTCAATGGTATACATCTAAAGGGTTACCAGTGCCATTTAGCAGCAATTCGCAGTTTTAAGGTGGATCTTATAACGTGAGTTAATAGAATTTAGTACAACTGCTATAACAATCTATACGACAGTCCTCTGATTCTCACATACTCGCACCACCGCATCTCAATCCCGTGACTGTGTTTACTCAGCAACAAATAAACTACAGGCCACCTCGGAACCAAAAATGGAAGGGTTATACTGACTATGACCATGTGATTTAAACATGTCTGGAAGCTGTACAGACAACCTGCAATTATCAAACCGAGAGTGTCACGAGCCATTTAAAAGACAGATGGTCTGGTTTTCAAACCCTTCAGAAACTGTTATCCCAACACTGTGTTGGGGGAAAAAGAAGAAGTACAGTACCCGTGTGGAAAAAGGCTCCCTGAAGTACAACTTTTCTGCCGGTACTCTAATTCTGTCCTTTTAAGTGCACACACACACAAAAAAAAACAAAAAGACCAAAACCCTCAAGCATCACTAGTGAGAGGATCCCATCAAATACGTTTGTGTACCTGTGAATGGATTCCTACCGGAAGCACCTCTAATGCTTGAGCTTTTCCACTGTGTAAAGACAAGTGGTAGGAGCAAACTGACAGGAGAATACACTGACTAAACATCCCTGTATAAGGGATGATGAAGTGAACCTGCAGAGCCATATCCAAACTTTTATAGATAAACGCGTGGATACACAAGAGCAATTAAGTTTGCATACATAGGAAAACACATTTGGGGAGGACCTTTTCAGTCCATAACTCCTGTGAAATTACTACAGTACCCAGCTGAGGGGGGAGAGAGACTCTGGAAGAGCCATACCTTACTTAGTGCGTCTGAAATGGAAACGATCCAAGTAACCGTTTACTCATGTACATAAACTTGAATCTTAAATTTAGCAGCATTTCACCTTTTGACCTTGAATTTCACATTGCCTTAACCAGCTTGACTTGAGCCTGAACAGCTACAGAAATGTTTACAGCCCTTTGCCGCAGCAAGATTAAAGAAAGACTTGTCTGGATCTTGAAACCAATGTCTGGGGACCGTTCAGATGCAATCAGCACCAAAACCACTTCAAATGGAGTTTCCTTACTGCAACCCCCAGGGCTGGCCAGAGCACTCTCCTCACAGCATCCCACCCCACAAACATGCCAAATCCTGCTCCTGCCAGTCCACCACCAGGTGAAGATGTTGGATGCCTACCATGTGGAGAACTGTACATGGCAAATTTAAAACCCTCCCCCAAGATTTATAAATTTAAATGCTGGGCTCAAAAAAAAAGAAAAGAGAAGAAAAAATCAAACCTATTTAAAATTCTACATGCTTTGTTTAAATGTCAGTGCCCAGCAGTCAAATAGATGACAACCAGAATTTATAACATACAAGTACCAATATGATCCAGCTCAGCAGTTCTGTTTTGTTAAGCCCCATACCAGCTATTATCAGATTTACACTTGGGCTTTTATTTATGTCTAAATAGAAAATGTGAAGTTGTGCCAGAAACCTGTAGTTGTTAATCTGGTAGGTGAAGAAGGTGGGCAGGCGTAATACCTGAGCATCGCGGTTTGTTCACTAGCAGTCACCAAGGACCACCTGGCTTTGTATACCAATATACCTGTTGTGAATAAAGCCAAGGTTCACATAACACCCTGCATATATCCCTGCAATATACTTAGTGCATTAATGAAACACCAATATAAAGACATTAGTAAGCTAAACATCAGCTATTTCGCTACTACAAAATCAGTTGCTTTCCCTCTTTAGCAGAACATAGATTCAACAATTGTTATATATTTGTGAATAAGCAGAACACTCTTATAAAGTCTTAAAAGAGACAAAAATGTTTCAAAAGTCTATATAAATGAGGCATTTTTCCAAGACATTTGTGCCAAATACAGTTCTTATCAAGGTAAATGGAATATGTAACACAAAATTGCCAGTTATTAGCTATGGCCTCCATCCCTTCTTTTGGATGCCTATGCAGTGTTGCGGATCTATTCTCTAGCATGCTGTCATTCAGATAGCTCCAGAGAAATTAAACCCATTTTCAACCAAATGGTTTCAATACAAGTGAGGCATCCAGTATAGAGTCAGATTCAGCAGTTCTAGGTCTGTATTTGATCTAATAAAAATATTATACAATTATTTTGCATATTCACCTATACCATCCATTCACATCTGGTGCAGATGCTGCAGCTAACCATGCTGCTTATGCAAAACCACTCAGACTGGAAAGCACTTTCAGATTTAGGAACAAATGTGACAAAGCCAAGTCACACATTGTGGTGTTGTTTAACAGCTCTAAATGGGAGGGCTTTCTTGTTCATGGAAAGTGTTGAAAAAACAAAGGCTTGCTGCAAAGATTTGACCAGAATCAACATGAGCAAATGGTCCAGCAGCTCCTGTGCCCTGGACCACTAAGTCCTTACAGCTATTTCTTTACCACTTCTCAAAGAGAAAACATTAAGGCCACTAACCTGCTCACTCCTTTGAGGAGGTTTAGTCCAAGCGCCATCCTGCAGACTTTCAGAGCATTTGGCTAGTGTCTTATTTCAAACCACCAGAGGGGAGAAACAGAGAAAGGCCTAAACACATGAAGAAAACAACTCCCACTCCACCCCCCAAGCCCTCAGGTGTTTTAGGTTTCTCTAGAACCACAGAGGTCTGACAGGTGTAGGTATTGCCTACCCCACACAGGTCCTCACTCCTGCCCACAGCTCCTTAGGGTTTGCTTCGCACAGGGCTGATGAAAGGTTGATTTGCTCTTTCTAAGACCTGCAGTAAATCTTGTGCAACTGATTTATAACCGAATGCTTCAGTGCCAGTCAGCAGTCAGAGCCTCAGGGGCACCTCTGATGTGTCACAGCAGCAGGAGCAGCAGCAAACCCCCTTTCTAACGTGCCTAGCAACAGTTCATCTCCCTCTGACATTTCAGATAGTTTTTCAGCTTCAGCCTGCAGCCACCCAGGGACCCAGCTCCTTCTGCAGCCCCTTCCTCCCCAGGGGGTCAGCCGAGCACACAGCTGGAGGCACAGCCCACCCTACGCAATGGGGTGGGTCGTTGCTGGATGCCCTGAGCTTGTCTGCTCCCCATGAGTGCAATGAAGGTGATGGTGCCATTTTTTTACACTACCTTAGCTCTGTTCTTGCCTGATAACATGCTTTTTACTGTCAGGTTTTTGCATTATTCCTTTTTTCTAACATACCCTGAATTCTTTTGCAGAGCTTTCCTCTTCCATTTCTGCCATAGACCTTGGATTTACTTTGTTACCTTGCTTGCTGTCCTTTCCTACAAGTTTCCTCACAGTCCAGGGTTCGAGTCATACTTGCAACAAGTTTCTTATCTGAAATACTACCTTCTCTGAGTGGCTGTTGGTCCCATGGTCGTCCCTTTTTGCAACTCCTCAGCTGGCTGTCGCTTCAGGTCCTGAACTGTGCAAGGACATCATGCTGGTGCTGCAGCCTCCTGCAGCCCTGCAGTTACAGAAGCATCCTGCTGCCCTGCCTGGGACAACAGCTGCAGGAAGCACTCCATCAGAAAAGATGGTTGGGATAGCCACTGTGGCTGAATCCTGCCTTCCAGCCAGCTCTGCCTGCTGTGCCAGCCCTCCTGGCACCGGCTGGCACTGTGATGACACAAGCCGCTGCACCACATGCACTTGCACTTATCCCAAGGCTAACTGTCCCCCAGCCCAGACAGGGCTGCTCTCTGTGCCACTGGGGAAATGGCTCACAAGCGCCTGAGAAGGTGGATGGTACCTTGGGAGCCTGGATGGTGTTTTGAGAATGGGCATCAGGCCTTAGGAAGCTAGCAACCAACCCCAAAATACTATGACCTGGCATACAGGTACTCCCATAGCAGGACCTATGCACCACCTTCCTAGATTGCAAACATAGCGAGTGCTGTTATTTTGGCACCACTTGCAGCCCATTTGATAAGCCAGCAGTGCACAGCCACCAACCTGTAATAAACATTGCTCAGGGAGGGGAGCAAAGAGTGGCAAGAAAACTGTAATTTACTCACAGTTGTGTACTATTCCTCTGAAGTTGTTATCCCACTGCAAACTCCCTTGGCACTCAGAAAGTGCCTGTATTTAAACCCTGATCTCATTCAACATGCAAAACATGTCTCCTTGAGAGTCTCATAATTTAATCTCCTTTGGATAATTACTACCGACTAGACTAATGGCTGACAAAGGTCATTGGTTATTCAAAGCAGGATTTCCCCAGCTCTACAGAAAACTTTCTACTTGACCTCTGACTTGTCAGCTGCAGTATGTGATTGGTTTTGCCACTGGTAATCACTGCCAGGTGGGTGTGTACAAACGTGTGCATCTGTGTAAGCACACACACACACGCATACCCCTTTCACACACATACATATGAACTGGAAATGGCCATCTTACTCAAACCAATATGATAGCACAGATCGCCTCCAAAATAATGTTAAGTAATATTTATACCCCTTCATGGCACTTTGTATATATTTGTATGTATTAAATTATCCTAAGACATACTGAGTAGTGAAGAGAGGGGAGCTCGTCAGCTTTATTCTTGCTCTTTCTCAAGACAATTGATTTTATGTGACCATGATATTTTTGCATGTTTGTCCATCCCCTAATATTGAACCTATCCCTAAGCAGTAAATTAACAAACAAGCAAATTACTATAGATTTAATGAAAGCAGGGAGCCAGTGGGAGAGGAAGGAATTAAATGGAGACAGAGAAGAGAGATAAGATCTTTTCCATGGTGATAGAGAAACTTATAAGAAACAAACTCCCCCAGTTCCACTTCTCACAAGGCTATGCTTTCATTACATAGAATATTTTAATTATTACACATTTCTTCTTGTAATTCAGTTGTTATATTTTAGAACCAGCAATCTTACTGACTTAAGCTTGTAAATCTTTTGCTAGACAAGATAATGTTCATAAAATCCTAAATTGCTACAGTCCCATATGTAAGGGCCTTTACTCAGCCCTGAAAATGGGCCAGAGCCAATGAAGAGGAGATAAACCAGCTGCTCCTTATGGCATCTCACTGATAGAAAATGCTCAAAACAGGGCAAACTGACTTCACTGATCATTTTTCAACATGCACAGACTGAGAGACTGCAGAAATTCCATTCAGAGGGGAAACTTAAGCTCAGGACATCAGTGCTGCTCTGATACTTAAATCCCAACGACTTCATTTCTGATAATATGGGTGCAATAACATGTAAAGTTCTCCATCAGAGTTTCAACAACATATAGAAACAGTCTCAGTTTCCAACTATTCATTGCCCATACTGGCAGGAGAAGTTGAGGACTTCTATTGCAAGACCTTGGAGAGACAATAAGAAACTACAGCTTCATGGGCTGATAATAAAAGTGAATCTTGGCATCATTTTTCAAATGCTTGTGTTTTCCCTGCACTCAGCAGGAGCCTGCCAAACCCCAGCTGCAGATATGACACCCTCACCTTCCCAGATCCCTAGCCCCCTGTGCTTTCCTCCGGGGCTTGCTCCTCCAGCATGCCATGGTGAGGGGAGCTCCCCATGCCCCTGTGGCTTCTTCCCCCACCTCAGGAGCACATGCTTTACTCATGGGAGCTGATTGACAGACCCAGGCTCTCACACCCAGTCACTCACTTCTCCATGGCCAGGAAAAGATGCTCACAGCATTTCAGCAGCTATAGCGAGGAAGGAGCAAGATCAAAAGCATAACCATGCACCGAATGTGTTACAGGAGCAAAATACCAAATAAATCACTCCTTGATCTCGCCAAGGAAATTAGATTAATAATTAAATCACTTTTCTTTGCATGTGGGAGAGAATCCATCCATGCTTATCCGTTCTGTGGTGTGTGGGAAAGCAACACTGGTATATTTGCTTACTGGTCTCTTTGCTTTGTGACCCCCCCAGCTATGCCCTGTGCATTCCCCACACGCCTGAAGCAGTTGAGTGGCTTTGAGGCATGTACTCCTGCATCACTCATGGATCTGTCTTTCTAAGGAGGGAGCACCTGGGCCAAATGAAATAGGAAAGTGCTTCTGATGTATCAGAGAATAATTTATAAACAGCATTTCAGTCTGAACTTTTTAATCATGGAAATGTGTGTAATTAGAAATCTTCTGCTGTGATCAATACATGGATACTATTAGGGCATAATGCAATAGCTTCTTAGTGCTCTGCGTAAATACTGCCTGGCATTTCAAGAGCTGAAGTGTAGAGAAACTCCTTGGCTGCCTCTGGTAAAAGTCTCTCAAGTGTTTTTTTTAAAGAAGGGGCAGACTGCCTCTGCACCCATAGGTGTGCAAATGTATGCAGCTCTTAAGGCCATGCTTGCCTTTCCTTTAAACCCTCTGAGATCCGTGTTACTACTGCTACTACTACAAAAAAACACTGCCATAGTCAAGGCACACACAGAGTAGGAAAAGGCAGATCCATTCATAACTTTAAGCTTGGAAAATACTGTTTGTATTGCTGCTTCAGGTGTATTCTGTAGCTCTACATTGAGCTAGAGCATTGCTATTAGTTTACTAGCTGGTAAAATGAGGATACACAGGGAAAAAATATTTTCATCTTAATAATGATCCTGATGTTTATTGCAGAACCATTTAGCAACTGTGAAAACCAACTTGCTAAACAATTACCGTTCACAGGCCTGAGGGACTGAGGAGACAGAAGAGCAAAGAACTAAGCCCAGGGGTGTTTCTGAAGGAGACAAAACACATCATTTCTGGGTGGTGAAAAAGCCCAGTATTTTTACTGTCATACTGGCTCATGTGTTGTATTTTTTTCTTGTCCCTGAGAGTTGCTCCCTTACACTATCCATAACCTTTAGCCCTATGTAAGGCTCAGTCTGGATGCCCAAGGCTGGCTGGGTCTTGACAAACACCTCATTTGCCAGCAGTGCTGTGTCAGGCAGGTCTTGCTGTTTGGCTCTTGGTCCCACCGCAGCAACGAGCACACAGCTTAATCCTTGCCTGCAGAAGAGCAGCAATGACAGTAGGGCAGGGGTTTTTTCTTTGTATATGGTTATAACACCTCCCTAACAGAGGCGGGGAGAGGGCAAAGTGGGTCCCTGTGCTGCCATGAGCGCAGCTGCCCCTGCATCCCTCCCCAAGGGATGGTGGGAGGCTGTGTCTGTCTGTCCCTGAGGACCACAGAGCTGCACAGGAGGAGCTAGGAACAATGCTGGAGAAATCATGCTTTGTCCTATGAGCAGGGAGAGGTGCAGCACGGGCAGGTTTGTGTCCCTGTGTATGAGTGTGTACAAAGCAATGTCAGGCATTGATACAGATTATTTAAGTTGCCTGTTGAAATAGCTGGAAGTAAGAGGAGTTTGTAAATCACCTTCTTGCGATTTGGTGCATGTCTGTTGGACAGCAGTTTAAGAGCTGAGAGAAGAACTAAAATAATGACACAAAGGGCAGAGTCCTTCAGGTAGTGTGGGGTTTTATTTTGTACCTAACACTGTGCGGATGGAGGACAACAGGGAAAGAGTTGGTGTGTATACATTCGGTGCCATGTGTGCTGTTGTCAGTTGAAGTAGAGGCATTTGGCATTACAGAATTTTCCACATCTGATTTTTCAGTTCAAAAGATAAGCAGTTAAGCAGTACTTGTGGTACCCATACTCTCTTGGATAAGAACATGGTTATATTTCAATATCATAAAAACCTGAGAGGTGAAGGTAAAGTGGAGTTTTGGCTGACATTTTCAGAGAGAAATAAAAAATATTGAAGGGTAAAATATGTGGATCATTTCCCTGTTTGCTTAGTGTCTGTAAGAAATACACTCTAGATGTTACCTAAAATCTTTTACTACTGCCTCAGCCTCACTCATAGCCTGATTCAGTCTATTGATCCATTATGAACCCTTTCCCTGACACCCACCTATCTCTGCTGGGACCAGGGGAAGAAAGGAAGGTGGGACTTCAGAGAAGGTGTGTAAAGATAAAATCAAAGGCAAGGTTACCAGGAATAAGATCTTTTGTTTGAAAGTAGATACTGTTGGCGGGGATTGACATGGCAACAACCCTTGGTCTTTCATCTCTCTGCTTAGATTTTGTCCCAAATCCCTTTTGAGTTCTTGATCAGAGCTTTGATAAAATGTGTGGACTTGATAAAAGACTTCTGTTGGTTTTATCCTATTGAACCAATGCTCTAGGATAAGATAAAAGATGCTGTTGCTGAAAAATAGAAACGATTCCTTCCCAGCAGTCACCACTAGTAGGTATGAGGTCTTAATTATTGGAGATGCATAAGAAGCATTTGTGCTTTGATACACAGGCAGTATCAAGTGTTTGAGGGTGTTTTATTTAGAGAAAAAGGGTGACTCAAGCAAAAGCACATGGTAGAGAAGACAAAACCTTTCAGAAATTTGTTTCTCAAGATGAAAAATGGAATTAAATACATCTTCAAATGTCCATTTCAGAACAGGGGAAGGAATTATTTTCTCAGTTTCTCATGATTTCCACAAGAAAATGATAAGAAATGGTTGTATTTCTATCACTTTTTGAATACTTAAAAACATTTCACTTCCTGACATTAATGGACAAACAATTTAACAAAATAGAGATGAAACTAAAATTCACAATTAAGCCAATTTTTCTGTTAGGCTCGAGCACTTTGATTTTAACTTTTCCATCAGAATCAGGAAGGACTGAAACCTCTCAGGTGGAGCAAAACATGACTCTTTCTCAGAAAGGGCAAGATGAAGGTTCCCATCCACAGCTGTGGGCAGCATAACATGGGGATGAGGGCAGCTCTTTTGAGGGACACGGCTCAGAACAATGGCTCAGGTGACTCTAAATTCTGCTGTGTTACTACTTCCAGATACCCAGCGTGCCCTCAACACAAGCAATGTGAACACAGACAAAGCAGTTTGTGCTGAGCCTTGCAAGCAGAGGGAGGGTCTCAGTGCAGACCTGTTCTTCCTTCTTTATATAATCAGACTTTATAGGAAGAAAAATCAAACAGATTCTCCCCCCTTCTGCCTTTCTTAGTGACATCCCCAGCCAAATCAATAGCAAAGCTCCTGCTGCTTTCAGGACAGGCGAGATTTCACCCATAGAAGTTGTCAGAACCTTAATCAAAGAGAATACCCTGGTGACTCCCAACACATTGCTGTTCACTGATCAGAAGCACAGAAAATCTTGAAAAAGCCCATCCCTTGGGACACTTGATGAATGCGATCCACCTATTCCACTCTTCAGCCCTGAAGGCCACAGAAGGATTTTTTCCCTTCTCATGTCAATACCTGCTAGCTGCAATGTTTCTGTTCTC
>JAVHNF010014086.1:0-12244 GCA_034783455.1 Micropsitta finschii
TGAGGGGCTGGGGGATGCCGTGGGCTGTTCCCCCATGGGCTTTCCCATGCCAGAGGGTAAGGAGTTGATGTGCCCAAGCAGCCTGTGCCAGCTGAGAAGCGGGCTCTGCCGAATGCCAGGACTGCTGCAGCCCTTAGCAGCCACAGCAGAGCCCCCAGGGATGCCTGTGAGTCCGTCAGCCCTCGGCTCCCACCCATGTCACCATGCAGAAGCGCGGGCTGGCAAGACATGCCCCACTGAAGGCATGGCTGTGCAGAGCCCTCTTATGTGATCCTTGACCCTCTCCCGCTGGGGCCATTGCAGCCCCTGCAGCTGGCTTGTCCCCACTTCATCCCAGCACTCCCCAGCCCATGCTGGGAACAGGCAAGTTTTGTGCAGTGCACAAACTCCCCCCAGCCTCCGGGGACTTCAGCTCCCTGCAGCCCTGGCCCTGCCCCAGATTTGCTCCATCCCTTCTGTAGAATGGTGGCCAGAGCAGGAGGGGCTGTTTGAGGCACCAGTTCCTCTAGATTTGGTCACCTTACGTGGCATATTGCTCGTAGCCTGCCTGAGCTGTGTAGGTCTGTCCCTTCTCCAGTGTCCTCCAGCAGCAGGTCCCCAATCTGTCTTGCTGCACCCCTGAGCGCAAGAGGTTCCTGCTGCGCTGGACGGGGAGGAAGTGGTCTCCCAGGGCTGTTCATAGAAGCGCCGCTGTCGGCTGCAGTCTGCGAATGGTGCCTTCTGCAGCAGCTTACCAAAACAGAAGTGGAAACAGCCGTGCTTGGGAAGGCGGCTGCTCATCTGCAGGGTCTGCGCCAGGGCAGGACGGGAGATGCACAGTGTGAGGAGCAGGCAGCTGCACCCACTGGTCCCAAGCAGTGATGTCTTGGCCCTTCTTGTGTTTGGCAGCATTGACCCGCAAAAGGAAGTCTGGCCCCAGGGGCTTTTGTAGCAACCCCAGGGACTGCTGCATGAGAGAAAGCACCCAAGGGACAGAAATCTCTCCTGGATTCAGGGGCTGAGGTGCAGAAGGACGTGAGCATCTGCTGGTGGGAACCTGAGCACGAGTGTGAGATCGGGCCGGAGAAACACAGCCTTGCTGCAAGACTTCTCTTTAGAGTACTTCAGACCATTAACAGAGTAATGCTGCTAAGGCAGATGCATTGCTTATTATTGGTAGCCAAGCTGCTGCTTCTGGCCGTTCTCTTGCGGAAAGCCATGTTCCACATCTTGTATCTCGTGCTTGTGGATCACTTCCCTTCTGCCTGACTAGAGCTGACTTTCCAGGCTGCCCATAATAGTTCCCTGTGCTGAGCTGTCACTCATCATCTCGCACCACTCTGTTCTCGGTGCTACCTGCCTGTTATTTCCTAGACTGGTGCCAGCAGCTGACCCTGCTGGAGCTGCTCAGGTGAGGCAGCAGGTCTCCAGCAGGACTTGCAGCTCCGGCCCTGGGGCATCTTGCAGTGATGTGCCCGCAGCTCCAGTTTCACAGGTTGCTCTGGACAGCACTGCACAGTGCTGAGCACTCCTCCTCCTCCCCGGGGAGCTGCTCACTGAGCTGCGGCCTCACTGCAGGGAGCGGAAGGAGCTGGGTGTCCCCTGGAGTCTCTCCTGTGGGATATGCAGGATCAGTGCAGCAGGATGCGCAGCCTGCACGATGTGCTGCGTCAGCAGGTGCTGGGCAGGATGTGACCCTTCCGCTTCCCCTGCAGGTGATGTTCTCCTTCGAAGCTGGCAGGCGCTGCAGCTCTGGCCCAGGGAACTTCACCTTTGAGACCAAGCAAGGCAACGAGATCTTCCGGCTTGTGGAAGCTTCCATCAGGGAGCAGAAAGCGCAGGTGGAGGAGAACCGTCAGAGCTGTGACTCACTGGATTCGGACAGCCCCAGTGTGGTTCTCATCCGACAGGCCCTGGCCGACTCTCTGAGCCTGGAGGTGCCCACGGAGGGGGATGATGCCCCAGCACCCAAGGGAGGACTGGCCCCCAGGCCCAGCCTGACAGCAGAGGAGAGAGACGCAGTGTCTCTGCTGAAGGCACGGACCCTGCCGGAGCTCCCTGTGGCACAGGCCAAGCCTGCAGTCCCCAGCACCCCCCCCTGCTCCCCGCTGCCAAAGGTGCCCCGTGCCCTGCTGCCGGCCGAGGACCCGTGCAGTGTGTACTCAGAGCCCCTGGACTCGGTGAAGGGCTTCTACCCGCGCCCGGACCCGCTGTACTCAGACCCCATCGACAGCAAACCCGCGGACGAGGGGAAGCGGCGGCCGCTCTGCTCGGGCCCGTACGAGCAGGTGTGGGCCGAGGTCCATGGGCAGGGCCCCACGGCACCCGTGCGGGGGGAGCACATCTACGACGAGCCCGAGGGCCGCGCTCCCCGCGCGCTGCCCCTGCACACCTGCATCTACGATGAGGCGCGTCCCGCGGGCGAGGCCTGGCGCACCCAGGGCCACGACGGCCGGGCCGGCTACGAGTACCCCTACAGCCCCAGCACTGACGACTACTCGGTACCGGCCTTCCAGGCCAAGGCCAAGGGTCCCAAGCCGGTGCCTGCCCCCAAGCCCCAGGCAGCCTTTATCCCTAAAGGCACTGAGAAGAGCGGGGACCCAGGCAGGCAGCTGAGAAACGCAGCTTCCGAGAAGGCAGTTGTCAAACCCAGCCTCAACAGCAGCAACAACAACAATGTGGAGGTGCTCTACAGCCAGGTGCTGAAGCCCCAGCACGTGCGCAAGCAGGAGCAGTCTGTGGATGAGTGCAGCTTGTCGCCTGTCTACGAGGACTTAGGAGTGATATAGCGAGGGGCTGCACTGTGCCGGACTAGGAGGGACTGGGGGAGCCCATCCGTGAGCAGTGGTGTCCTCCATGGGGCCAGGGACTGCTCTGGCTGAGGCTCACCAGTGCTCAAGGGCTGTGTTTCCCTGGAAGCCCTTTCCACAGCAAGAGCAAGAGAGCCATGGCTGGTGCTGCTCTGCTCTGGAGCTGGCTCCATCCCCCTGTGCCTGCTGCTCTGGCTCTGCTCTGGCTCCCTGTCCGGACGCAGGGCTGGGATGCCCAATGTGGTGCATGAGAGACTTTCCAGAAGTATTTTTATACAGAATTATTTTAATATTAAAATTTGTATGTCTTGGAATGAAGCATTTGCCTGGGCTATCACATACCCAAGATGGGGTGCATCTGTGAGCACAGCTGAGCAGTGTTCACATGGTGACAAGTTCCTGTCAGTGCCTGAGCTACTGAGCTAAGAGGAAACCATGGAGCAAAGTGTGCTGGGTCCAGCTGTGGTTAGGATGCCCAGATGCCAGGGCGTTAAGGGATAGTCATGTTCACAGATACCTTTATGGGCTGATGGGATGTGACAGCCTCCAAGCATAAGGTTGGGCAGTGCCAGGCTTCAGCTCTTCAGTCCCATTGACTTTAATGGCAAAACCAGTGATCACAGCTGTCTGTGTCTGAGGCCAGGGGTTTGGCTGAGATTGCTGTGCCCAGCCTTGGCAGAAGCCTATGCAGGGGGAAACCAGGTTGTACTTTTGGTGCTGGTAGTGGTTCTGAGAGATTCTGTGTCCCTTCTATGGGGCTCACAGACACCCTGGCACTGGTTGGCTCTGAGTTTGGGCTGCTGCTGACTTGTGCAGGTTTACCAGCCTGTGGACAGAGATGGCAGCAGAACACTGTGCCAACAGGCAGCACTACAGTGCACCTCTGCAGAGGACTAAGCATGACGTCTGCAGCTCCTGCTCAGACCCAAGGAGCCACACACCACTGGGGAAGTCTGGAGCATCGTGTTCAGGTCCCCAGACTGGTGAGATTGTGGCAAGGTGGGGAGCTCTGACTGGGGACTTGTCTGATGCCCATGTTGCAGGGGAGAAGCTTCAGTCCTGTAACAGTACAGCACAGGAGCAGTGTGCGGCTGTTCTCCTGTGCTGGGTTGTCCTCCCTTCTGGGATTTTGCTGCAGGAGAAGGGAAAAAGCCTAAGGGGCTTTGGGAGTCTGAGGGAGGCTGAGGCAGTTCCTGCCTGGGATGAGAGGTGTGAGCAGCAGCATCTGCTGCGGGTGGTTGGCTGCTGGGTGGCCCCGTGCTGCTACTCCTGTCTGTGGCAGGTCCATGTGCTCATCCCAAGAGCAGTTCTGCCTGCTCCAGAGAAAAGCTCTGGGCATTTCACAGCAGGGGCCAGGCTGGCTGCCCATAATCCTTGCTCCTCACTGCAGTGTGAGGCTTCAAGAGCTCAGTGATGACGACCACCTCCGGGTGTGGAGCCCCGGAGTCTCTCCTGCTCTGCGGTCACTGTATCTCACGCTGTGGAAAGGACAGGGGTTTTTCCTGCTTCAGAATGGCATCATCTCCTAACAGCCACCTTGGGACTAAGGGGTAAATACAGCACAGGAGGAACACTCCTGCGTTTGGCCCACTTGATTTATGCACCCTGGTGTGTGCAGTGGGGAAGGCTCTTGGTCTTTGCTAATCGGGAGGGAGCCTGTTATTTCTGACTCTGTGTGGACCAGATCTGTCTCTTGCTCAGACACCTGCACTGTGCTTCACCTCATGACTTTCTGGAAGCAATTCAGGGTGTAATGGATGCTTTGGAAAAGCATGAGAAATAAGGTAAATGCAAACCGAGCCTTTGGCTGGTCACAGACTTCCTATTGCCACAGCAAGTCTGCAATGAACCCTGGCTTTAGGACCAGAAGATGATTTTTCTGGATTCTGCCTAGATTAGGATTTTTTTCTGTCTGCTTTCATAGAGTCATGGGATGGTTTGGGTTGGAAGGGACTTTAAAGCTCCTCCAGCTCCAACCCCTGCCGCAGGCAGAGACCCCTTCCACTGGAGCAGCTTGCTCCAAGCCCCTGTGTCCAGCCTGGCCTTGCGCACATGGGACTCTGGGGGATGCTCTCCTGTGGTTGGGGGGGACAGGACCCTGACCACCCATTGGTATCCTCTGAAGCAGCTCAAAGCCCTGTTACCCGTGCAGCAGAGGTGTGAGAAGCTGCTCCCACAGGGATGCCTGTGCCCTTGCTCAATCACAGCAAGAAATCACTGCTTAGAAAAGACTCCTATAACTCAGAGTTTTCTTTTTAACTTTTTAAAAGGGGGGAGCAGCAATCTAAACCACCTCAAACCCTAAAAAGTGGCTAAACAGAATAAAACGCACTGCTGCCTGAATACATACCACAGTGAAATGATAATATCCACACTTAATGCTCTGGAAAGTTTGACGGTGCATGTTCCTCACCGGAGCCCAGTACAGGCAGCCATCCATTCATACTCGCACCCTTCGCAATTCATTGAAACCACTTCAAGCAAAAATCATTTGAAAGAAATTACCTGTGTGTATTGCACCGTGAGCAGTGAGAAATGTCCCACATGAGCCTCTCCAGCCCCCAAAGCAATAAAATTTCTGCTGAAGTGTGTGATAGAAAGAGTCAGGGAAAAGAAGTCCCCATGACAACAAGAGGCAAGAGAAAGCCATGGAAAGCAAAAGGCTCTGACCTCTCTCGATACACGGTGTCACCAATTTGTACTGGAATTTTCACTTTGAAAATCAAAAGCCTTTGTCCATAACTTCCTTTGAGAACCTGTTGCACCTCCTTTACTAGTCTGGGCTTTGAGCAGAGCAGAACGAGCCTCACTAAATTAGGAACCAAGCAGGGTCAGGCTCGTCAGTTAAACCCATGAACACAAGCAATGACTCCTTGCCTTCCTCTTTTCCAAGGGGGCTGTTTTTCCTCAGGCCTATTTTGGGATTTCTGTAGTATCTACATGCTTGAGGGATGCTGCACTCACACGCGGAGCGAAGCTCACAAACTTTAACACTACAAATAACACTTAAGCCATTAATAGCAAAGCACTGCAGTGTCTGTTCAGTGGATTACTGAGCAAAATCTCACAGAAAACATTCTTGAAAACATAGTGCAACAGGTGGAGCATTTCAAGCCTTATGGTGGTTCCCTACATGCTCCAAGGATGCCCTGAGAGCATCTCTGCATCCCTTGGCTGGTTTTCTGAGCCCTGGGTTCATAACCCTGCTGATCACAGCAGGGCAGCTCCCAGGGGCTGCAGCGGTGGGACATGGCCATGGAGTCCCCTACCCGTGCTGCCTCCCCCCACACTACACACCCACCTGCAAGTGGTTTACACAGCAGAGGAAGCACTGAGCAGCTCTGCGGGCGCTCCGGCCCCTCGGGCGTCTCACTCTCTTTGCAAGAAGAGCAGGCACAGCATGGAGGGGCTGCGAGGAGCCACCATTCCCATGGCTACAGTCAAGTAGCCTGTGGGTAAGCATCATCAGGTGATAAAACACTGCAGACAGGCCTGCATCACTCCTGCCGCCCATCCCCTGAGCTGAAACCGAGCAGAAAGGCTGGGGGAAGTCTGCTGCCCATCAGGGAACAGGGTGGGCTCCACCAGCCCAGCACACGGGGCCAGGAGGCCCCCAGCTCTGGCACACAGTGGATTCACTCCTTTAGCTCTGGATGTGGAAGAAAACCCATGCCTGATGCTGGAGTGACCTCTCTTCAGCCCCCAGATGGGCAGAACATAGAGACTGCCCAGGCAAGACCTCGGCCCCTGCCACAGCCTCCAGCCTGGGACCCAGGTCAGCCCTGACCCTGCACCAGCCTCACTGGGAGCCAGACCTTGGCACCGGTGGGAGGCCAGTGCTGCAGGTGTGTGCGTGTGTGCTTCCAAGTCAGGGAAGACTTGGGCTAGGAAAACCAGCACACACGTAGGGTCTAACCCAGACTTAAAGGTTTAGGCCAGGCACAAGGTGTTGAAAGAGCTGTGACATGGAAATGCTTGTACGGTCTTCAACCCAGATTAATCCTGATTCATTGAATCCAGAGGAGAGAGGGCAGCTGAGTCACTACATTTCAGCAAAAGCCAACTCACAGCAGGTCCAAGGAAAAAAAATCAATACCCTTTCCCTAAGTTACCAGGAGTGCAGAGGGCACTGTACGCTGGGAAGGCCTTTTGGAGAGAAATACAGCAGTTTCCAGCCTTCGGCAGTGGTGCCATTCATTAGCAGCAAGCCCTGATCTATCCATCCACTGCAGGTGTTCTGTAGTGCCCATCAGCACAGCCTCACAGCATGATGGAAGGGGTTTGATTTTCTGAATACCCCAAGCAGATCAGAGGCACAGGCACTACCCAGCCACACAATTACTGCTCACAGCGAGGGTCACACCGTGTGGGACCGCAGCTGAAACAGCCCCAAGCTATTGCTGTCCAACAGCTGTTAAGGGATGCTGCAGGGGAGTCTCATCACACTCCTCAGACACAGCAATATGTGTGAGCAGGATCAGCCACGGTGCACAGGGACAGCCCCACCACGCAGCCCCCAGGGCAGTGCAGGAGGAGCTGAGCCCATCGCAGCCATAAAACAGCGTGTGACAGGCGCTTCCCAACGCAGGCGATAGTGCCCACAGGGATACAAGCGTGAGCACTGGCTCCGCAGCCACGGCTGTTCCTTGGAAGCGCTGGCTCAAGAGCACGTGTTTGTTACCAGGAGAAGAGCTCCCTGTCATGGTGTTATCCATGATTTGTATGAGGGCAGCAGCTCAGAGCACAACGCACAGGCCTGGCGCTTAGCGAGAGCGCTCAAAAAAACCCAGACAGGCAGAAAAAATAGCGTTCGACATGCAAACCACTCCATTGCCTGTCACAGTGACTGCTCCTGCAGCGCCGGCGATGGGGCTGCTCCATGCAGAACATGCCCCTGTGTAAGTGCTTAACACACGGAGGCCTAGGGCAGAGCAAGAGGAATGTGGTCTCATTACAGACATTGCTGCAGCTTCTCTGTGCAGGCTCCACCGACAGGGAAACAAGGAGTAAAGCAGTGTGCAGGTACACGTAGAATTTAACTCCCGATTATTTGGAATAATCCTTAAATCAGTGAGCTTTAAAGCTCCACAATTTAAGCCCACCACTAGCAGTTGCTCTCTTTGCATTGCGAGCATTATATTTTTGTTAAAACCGCAGATTTGTTTTCAAAACACTGTTACAAATCTCCGGTTTTCTGGTAACCACAGGACGGCAAAAAAGCCTTGAAAGTGTGGACAGCACTGAACCACCACACGGTGCTGAGCCTGTGGGTGGGAGCAGTGGACTTGGAGCACTGAGCTATTCTAGTCAGCTCAGCGAGCTCTGAGATGCTGAAGCCTGAGGTCTGAAGCACTGACCACTTTTTATATTCACAGATATAAACTTAAATCCTTCCGCGCTCAGAGGCCTCCAGGTCCCCACCTCGTTCTGCTCAGAAAGGCTCTCAATTCATTTCCCGCTGCAGGACAGCTCAGGGCAGAGTTCACAGCATGGGACATGCCCACTGAGGCACGAGCATCACACTGGAGAGAGCATATCCCTGTGCAAAAGGCTCTGGTCCAGCCTGGCTGGATGTGGGGGTCACCCCATACTTGGGGTAGGTGGGCACAGAGAGCTGCCCTGGGCACAAGAGGGAGCAGAAGGGTGCCCAGGCACTGCCTGGAAATCAGCAGCGGTTCCTGCAGGGAAGGACAGTGCGTCCCATGGTTTAGAAGGAACCAGCGGGTAAAGAGCAGCCAACAACTTCCAAAGGAAAGGCAGTACCGGCCCTCGGCCACAACCTTCATCCACGGTGGGACCACATCCTGGCACAGTGAAAGGGATGAAGTCAGCAAAGTTCATCACCAAAGGTAATATTTACTGCTAGGTAGCTGTGTCCCCAACTTGAGAGAGCGATGAAGCTATGCCAGTAACACTCCAGAGAGAAGCACTGCCAGTCTGCTAACAGAAGGAAAGGTTAAAAGTCACTTCCCACTCAGCCTTTAGCACATTGCTTAACAGCAGTCAGCTTACATTCTGCATTAAATAGACATGCTAGGAAATTTATCAACAAGAGCTAACGTACACGGGGGTATTAAGTGCAGTTTAAGGAAAGCGGCATCACTGCACTTGTCCTTCAGGCAGCCCAACACCAAGATGTGCAGAAACACAAATTACAATTACACAAATGATTCTGGCAGCACACCACCAACCAACCGAAACAAGCCTTCGACCCAGTGCACATAAATACATGTGCAGGAAGACCTCGGGTCGCTAATTCCCACATAAAACCCGAGCGCAGAGCCAGAGCACAGCTTTACCTAAAGGATACTGGGAAAGCAGCACAGGCTGTGGGGAGCTGGCACTGGGGCTCTGCTTGCACCACAACTTCAGCCTCTGACTACTGTCCCCACACAGACCCAGGCACTGGGTTCATAGCTGACTGTCCCACAGCACACAGCATGGCACACATGAGAGGACATGGTAGTGTTTGGGTGATGCCTTTGTTTTACAGGCAGAGAAACCAAGCTGGGGAAGCTGCTCCTCTTCCCTACAGCTCTGCCAGAGCAGAAGACATCCTCAGGACCAAACGACAAAACGAGGAACTCCAAGGGCCTGCTCTTCCCTTATTTCACTACATAAGGGAAAACCTGACAGCATTAAAAGCTAACAGTTTATAAGGCATACAGAGAAGTGTTATATGCAAAACATAAACAAGTGGTAGAGGTGGCTGTAAGGAGATGCTGGTATAAACACTTCAAGAGCTGCTTCTTTGCCTAAAGAAAACCGGTATTTTTGTGGATAGGAAACATCTCCAATTACCAATCCTGGGCTGCAGCTGGAAGCAGCCACCTTGGGTGAGCTCAACCAGGTGAGCTCCAGAAGGGCAGGAAGGAAGAGCTGCCAGTGGGGATGGCCACCTTCCCCCTCCATCGTACATGTACAGCACCAAGAGCACTCGCCTCCTGTGCCAGGGCAACAGCCCGGTCCCTGTGTGGCTCTGGGGGAAACCTGTCACTCACCGAGGTGCAGCCACCAGCCCGGGGTGACCTGGTCTCCTGTCCCAGCAAGGCTGACAGACGTGTGCAAGGAGAGAGGAAAACACTGCTGGGGTTGGGCAGTGTGGAGATGGCTTCATGTGAAACAGCCGGGGCACGTCCTCAAGCCACAGCGGCAGATACACAGCAGTGTAATCTATTCAACAGCCTGTGTACGCAGCCACAGAATCCACCCCAGCCTCCTGTGCCCTGGACCCTCACAGATCAGCCCTGACCCAGCCCCTCCAAAAGCATAGCACAGTGCCCAGGCTGGAAATGAGCGGAACAAACCCCAGAGCTGCTGCTGCAAGGGAGGAAAGATTTCACAATGCATCTGTGAAGGAAAACCTGTGTGTGCCTTTCACTCCACGAGAGGAGTTACACCCACTCTCCAGCCCTTTCCTTGTAGCATGACTTAGAAGATGAAAAGGCAGCTGCTTGCCATACTCAGTGCTTGATCTTCTGCCTATTTTGAATAAACCCAAACCTTTTTATATGCCACTTTCCAGCCTGTTCCAGCAAGTTTCTAGACTTATTTTTCAAGGCAAACCTTTCCTGCAAGAAAATTCAGCTAAATAAGATACTGTGTCTGAAATGATACATATAAAACCAAGCAGCACAGGCAGTCCTTAACTCCTTCCCCATGCTGGTACAGCACACTGAGCACACTCCTGGAGACGAGCACACTCCTGGAGTCAAACACACTCTCAGGGCTGATGTTCACTTTGCTGAAATCCCCCCCAGAAAATCCCTCAGCATTTCAACACAGCCAAGCAGATGCTAGAGCAAGTAAATGTTATGAAGACTTCGCTTCCACAGCTGCCACAGAAAATTGCCTGGAGTTCCTCACATTTAAATGCCATTGACATGAAGGCTGTGTAGGCTATTTGATAAAGAGTGACCAGATAATTCAAGCAGTAACTAACTTGCTGTCTCTATTTATTTTTCCTTCATTTCAGAGCAGATACCATACAAAGTGCAGCAAAAAGAACTTCACCAGCCCAGCCACAGACTGTTTCTTATAACGAAACTAGCATGGGCTGCTTTTAACCGTAAACTGCTGGTAAGTTGCAGGTTCCACGGATGCCCTGCGTTTTTAAAAGCCAGAGAGAAAGCTGGAGCCCTCACAGTTCATTGATTTGCTAAACCTGCCAAGGCACTTAACACTTCATTACTGCAGCCCGCCGTCTTCTAACAATCAGGGCTTTTAGCAGAAGATTCCCTTAAACCCTGTGTCAGACAAGAACACGTAGAGAGGCTTCTTCACGGGTAATATCAGATCTTGTCAATGGAAAAAAACTTTCTGACGCGGAACTTGTTGAATAAAAGAGTAAATCTTATTTGTGAAGCGAGCCCTGCAGCTTGTACGAAAGCAGGCGTCCTCCTGCACTCGGAGACCCGACCATCCATCACCGAGCCACTCGCAATCTTGTTTATTTCAGTAATTATTAATCACTGACCCATTTAGACGCGGTTTACACCAAGTGCAGTGGCACTGCCGAGGTCTGCCCGAGCCCTCAGTGCACGGCACTTACAGAAGGAGATTTCCGCACATTTTCTGCCCTCCCATGAGGACGCCGCATTCCAAATCACCACCGCGCCCAGACAAGGGACCCACGAGAGAGCCCGGCCTGCCCCGGTCCCGGGCCCCACAGCGCCGTGGTCCGGGCCCCATCGTCAGCCACCCACAGGGGCCAGCCTCGGGGGGGGAGCCGGGCACCCCCCGAGCACTGCGGGACCACCTGCGCACGGACACCCCGCTCACACACACCCGCGCCCCGGGCGGCTCCGCGCTGCCCCGCAGCTCCCGCGCCCTCACCTGTACCACTCCAGTCCCTTCTCGTAGTTCCTGTCGAAGAAGTGGGGCTCGGTGCCCACAGCGCGCACGTCGGGGTGCGCCCGGATGGCCTCCAGCAGCGCCCGCGTTCCCCCCTTCTTCACCCCGATGATGAGAGCTTGCGGCAGCCTCTTCTCCCCGTAGTCCGGCGTGGTGCTGCTGCCGCCGCCGCGGCTCCCCTGGCTGCCAGCCCTGCTCAGCTCCTCGTCCGTGGTGCTCGACTCCTGCGGGTCCCTCTCGAAGGCTCCGCTCTGCGCCGTGATCACCTCCCCGGGGGCCAGCGGTGTCCGCAGCCAGGCCCCCGCCGCCCCTTCCTGGCTGCTGTTCCCTGCCCGCGCCGTGGCCGCCGAGGGGTCCGGAGCAACAGAGCCTCCCAGGAAGCCAGCGGGAGAGCGCGGGGGCCCGGGGAGCGCCGTGCCAGGGAGAGCGGCCGGGGACCGCGGGGCCGCCGTGCCGGGAAGCGCGGCAGGGGAGCGCAGAGCGCCCGGTCCGGTGCCCCCCATGAGGCTGTAGCACAGGTAGGTGAGGCAGAGGGAGAGGCTGCACATGCAGAGGAGCTTCCGCGCCGGGGGCACCTTAGAGCCGCGCCCGCCCGGCACCCC
>JAVHNF010014091.1:17369-27541 GCA_034783455.1 Micropsitta finschii
CAGGAGCCTTCTCTTGTCCAGGCTGCCCCAGCCCAGCTCTCTCAGCCTGGCTCCAGAGCAGAGCTGCTCCAGCCCTCTCAGCATCTCCGTGGCCTCTTTTGGACTCACTATTATTCCAAGTGCAAGTTAGTTTATACTTTTAAGGTAGAGGAATGTGGGGTTTTGTGGGTTTGATGATGTCCATGTGCTGTCATCTCTGCTCCAGCAAACTGACACTTGCATGTTCCTTGCTGCCTGGCTTAACTTACTGGAAGAGATTTTGGGACCAGGTGACCTACAGTAACTTTTCTTTTTCTGGCTCTTCTTGAGCTGAGGATGGAGAAGACACAAATTAATTTGTGTTGTTACCTTTTCCAAAGAGCGAGCAGTACTGGAAGGGTGACATACGTGTCCTGAGGGTCTCTTTATAAGGCATTACTCAGGGAGCAGCCTGCTGGAAGCCACTGCTGTAAAAATAGTTGTGTCAGGCAGCACTTTTCATTGCATCCTGTGGCATGAAAGGTCAGGGGAGTGGTTAGACTTAAAATAGCACCTTGTTTGCTTGATCATTCCCTTTATTTCTTAGGCTGAACAGCTCATGTAGCTGAGGCTGGAAGGTAGCAAAAGTACATCCTGGCCTTTGGCTAAACCTCTGGATTTCCTTCTGATTTGCAGATGATGTGATGGAATGACTTTTTTAGTTATTAATTTTTTTTCCCTTACTTTCTTTTTTCCAGGAAGTGGGATATCAGCACGGGAAAACCGTGTTTAATGTCTGGTGCCGGAGTGGAGTCCTTGACAAGATGCTAAGAGACAGGCAGGAGACTCGCAAGTCCAAAACTGATGTAAGTGTTGGGTTTTAATGCACTATTGATTCACACCAGATTGTGTGCTGCAGAGCAACTGCCCAGGAGTATGGAAGACAATGATTGATGGCTTCCAGTCTGTATTGTGAGCAGGGTTTTATTAGCCACAACTTGTATTTGAGGCAAGAGAGAAGATACCAGTTTTTCAAACTA
Organism: Micropsitta finschii; assembly: GCA_034783455.1. Taxonomy (NCBI): domain Eukaryota; kingdom Metazoa; phylum Chordata; class Aves; order Psittaciformes; family Psittacidae; genus Micropsitta; species Micropsitta finschii. The sequence goes on from JAVHNF010014091.1 coordinate 18,368, forward strand.
CTTTCCTTGAACCACATCCTGCACTTCTCCAGCCATCAGCTACAAGTGGCTAGATTGGGCTTTTGCCACAGCCCAGGCTCTGATGTCTGCCTGTAGAGACCTCAACAAGTACAATGGGGTCTTGGAAACCCTATGAATTGATTTGCACTCTGTAGGGCAGCTCTTCTGTTGCTGTTTCATTCTAACAGGATCTTCATACCTGGTTTATAACCTGGAACCATTTGCAGCACAGATATCTTTGAAGGAGTCATAGAATCCCAGCCTGGTTTGTGTGGGAAGTGACCTTAAAGCACATCCATTCCCAACCCCTGCCACGGGCAGGGACCCCTTCCACTGGAGCAGTTTGCTCCAAGCCCCTGTGTCCAACCTGGCCTTGAACCTTTACCATACCCCAGTGAACCCTGTCCTAGCTGGAGGCAGAGGCTGGGCCACTTCTTGTGTGGCCTTCCTTAGGGCTCCCTGAGCAGCTGGCAGAGACACGGGCAAGAACCCCTATTCACCAGCACGTGCTTAACTTCAGTCGGTTATGGAATGCTCTTGATGCCAGAGCGGTCCCTGGAAGCCTGGGCAAAGCTGGGGCAGGGATGACCACAGTTCTGCTCCCTGTGGGGACACCATGATGGGCTCCATCTATGAGTCAAACCCACTCCCCATCGCTTTGGAATCCAGTGGCTCCTGAAGGCAAACCTCTTCAGAGGCTGCTGCACCTGGAGAGCTGGGGAGAGGTAGTTGGGAGAGCAAGAGAGCATCCTTCCCAGCAGGATGTTGTGCTCGGGATCAAGCCCGAAGGTTTCTGCGGTGGTGAAGATCAGGAATATTTTCCCAAGACGCTGCTCAGCTCTCAGGGGCATGGAGAGCTTGTCAGCTATCGAGCAGGCTCGTCAATGTTGCAAGCTCTAAGTGAAAGCAGAAATCAGTTAATGGTCTTCCCAAGCTGTCCTCTTGGCGTGGGGAGTCCCCGCAGAACCTGGGGAGGGTGATTTGTGAGGGGTGGATGTACTGCTTGGTAAAGAGTTCATTCAACAACGATTCCCGCGTGTATGAAACCATATAGCTGAAAAACCACAGCAGGAAGAGGAATCAGTGCCCTGATTTGAGGAAGTGCTGCTATTCATCGGAATCCAGAAGTATCCACTTAAACTTCCCTGGGAATTTGGAGAAGAGTTTTGGGACCTGAGATGAGGTGGGTTCCTCTGTGAGAATTTGAATTTCTTCAGTTAGGAAAAAAAAAAAAAAAAAGCAAGAAATTGGTAAAAAAAAAAGGAAAATCAAACCCATTCCAGACGCTGTCAGTCAAAGCAGGAGGTTCTGACAAGCTTGAAGGCTGTGGCTAAATTTAAGCTTGGGCGCTTTGTCAAGTTTCCTTTTAATGTGAATGAATCATGATTTCGAAACAAAAATAAAATCACCCGGGGCTGGAAGAAGGAAAATGGTTCTCTTGCAAAATGCTGAAGCAGGACAATCGGATGACTCCAGCTTGTTTCACGTGGCCAATGAGATGCTTGAAAAGGGAGATTCAAAGAAGCGGCTGGCTCCTGCGGGAAAATGATTCATTTTGATGAAGCGACATTGTTCCAATGGAGCATATCCCTGCTATCTGCTTGGTGGGAAAGGGTTTTGGGTGCTCCCAAAACCAGAGCACTGACAGGGCTCTCAAGCTGTCATCCCTGTCCTCCAACGTTTGTGTCCTGCCTTCCTCCAAGGTGAAAAATCAGTGTAGGAAATTCCAAAAGGCAATTGCAGAGGAAGAGAAAACTGCAGCAGCAGAGCCAGGGTGATTCTTCATGGCAAAGAACTCGGCTCCTTTTGTCACCCGTGGGTAGGATAGAGCCCATGGATGAAGTTCAGACCTACCTGGATCCTTGCATGTGAAGTCTGAGCTGGAGCTCATAACTGCACCTGCCTTAGGCTGAGTCATGTTCAGTTCGATCCGAAACAACATTTCTGGGTATTGAAATCTACATTAAGATAATAAAATATCTTTAAAGCTAATAATACGCATGTGCTCTGATGCTTCCTCCTTTGGCTGAAAGATGCAAGGTGAGATGAGGGTCTATCAACCTGCACACAGTACCTGGGGGTCATATCAAAGACCCATCTGTAAACCACTTAGATGCAATGCAAGTACTCATTGTCTCCCCTTTCCATCAGGAATGGGTTAGTGAGCTTTTCTACTGCAGGTTGACCCTGAACTGTTACGATAGAAAGCCCCAGAGTTGTATGTTAGACCCAAAAATTAAACAAAGAGGTGGCCTAGAGAACATCAGACCCAGTGATAATATGGATATACCTGTGTGGGGAACCTGGAGATTAATTGAAGTCAAATAGGCTGTGCCAAGAGCTGAGGGTTGGGATCATAGAATCATGGAATGGTTTGTGTTGGAAGTGACTTGAAGCTCATCCAGTTCCAAACCCCTGCCATGGGCAGGGACCCCTTCCACTGGAGCAGCTTGCTCCAAGCCCCTGTGTCCAACCTGGCTTTGAACAGTGCCAGGGATGGGGCAGCCACAACCCTGGAAGTGTTCAAGGCCAAGTTAGATGAAGGTCATCCAGGTTGGCTGGATCAGAAGTCCGTCTTTGGTGAGCAAGCATCAGTCCCTGTTTTCTGCCTGGGAAGCATCTTTGGGTGTGAATTACCTCTTGTGGTAGTTAATAAAAGTAGCTGGCTTTTCCTGGCTTTCAAAGGAGCTGACCTGCACTTGTGGAAATGTGGCCACTTCATATAGGTGTCTCAGTAGGGGAAGTGTCCACTTGTGAGCACTCGTGGTCTAGTATTAAGCCCTCTGTCCTTCATCTCTGTGAAGATAATCACAAAATAAGGGTTTTAAAACACCTGTACAAAGACTTTGGGATCTAGACACAACATTGTCTAGGGACCATAGTAAAAGGCATTGTAAGAAGACACACATACACATACGAGATGCATGGATCTACAGTGGCAGGCATTGAAAGCAGGATCAATATCTGTACAGTAAATACTCTGCAGCACCTGGGAAACAACCACTCCACCCCTGCTCTTCATCTCATTAAAGAGATGGGCAAAGCTTGGGCATCACTTTCAGGATGAGCTGTTGGAAACTACAGAGATGATGTTGTTGGGGAGGCTGCTGGAGCGAGAGCTCCAAGGCTTTTGTGGCAGCGAGATCTGCCTAATGAATGGCTCTTTGGAGGGATGGACCTTGTCTACACACAAAATTGGAAGCCAAAATTGGTCTTGTGTAGACACCCCTAAATCATTTTAAAGCAGGTTGGTATTGGTTTGTATAATTCGATTCCTTTACCAAAGCGAAGCGAAATCGATGCAAATGGGGTTGACATTGATTTCAGTACATCCGCACAAAGGTTTTGCCCCAGTTTAATGAAATCAGTTTAAAACCACACCTTTAGCTAAACTGGCATAACTTTGTGTCCAGCCAAGGTGAGAGGCAAAAGGAGAAGGAAAGAAGGTGCCGTGATCTACCCTAAAAGGAGGCGAGGGAGAAGTGTTTATGAAGTGCATGTGCAGGCAGCGAAGCCTGTTCAAGCAGGCTGCAGTGGCACAAAGTGATAAGGAATGGGTCAATATAGTTTTCTCAAAGATTTTTTTCTTAAAGAAAGGTTAAATGTGAGGTGATATTGATTTCCCTTTTCTCCCCATCGCTCCTCTCACCACCCCTCCGGCCCCTTCCCCTCCTCCCTGCCCTTTCCCCACCTCCCCGCATCCCAGAGCCATCCTTGGAGGAGGAACTGCAGCCCAAAGTGGCCAAGTGACCAGGGAGGACCACAGCGCCGGCCCCGGCACTGACCAATGGGCGCCCTTGCAGTCCGGTTCTGAACTGCATTTTGTCTGCAGATCCTCCCTTTGTTTGCACACATCCCCCCCTTTTTTTACTTTTCAATTCTTCCTTTTTTCGCTTTTTTAATATTTTTTCCCAGTTGTTCCTTGTTAAAGTAACTTTTTTTTTTATTTTTTTTTTTATTATTTTTTTATTTTTTTCCGGGGGGGGCGCTCTATTTAAACCCTTTAAAATGCACTGCTATCTCCTGAGCGTGTTTCTCACCGTGGATCTGGCCACCGTGGCTCTCAGCCTGTCTACTTGCAGCACCCTCGACATGGATCAGTTTATGCGCAAGAGGATCGAGGCGATCCGAGGGCAGATTTTGAGCAAGCTGAAGCTCACCAGCCCCCCGGACGAGTACCCCGAGCCCGAGGAGGTGCCTCCGGAGGTCATCTCCATCTACAACAGTACCAGGGACCTGCTGCAAGAGAAAGCCAACCACAGAGCTGCCACTTGCGAGAGGGAGAGGAGCGAAGAGGAGTATTATGCCAAAGAAGTTTACAAGATAGACATGCAGCCTTTTTACCCTGAAAGTAAGTCCTCTGTGTTTGAGCATGCTGTGTGTTAACGTAGCCCCCGAGGCTTGGCAGTGCCCAGTGCCTTCAAACACCAGCCCTGTGCATCGCGTTGTGCCACCTTTGCTTGGGTTGCTCTTGTCCTTAGCATCGTATAGGTAGTGGCTTTGTGTTAGGTGATGGGTATGCCTATGGCTGGGTGGCTCTGGGGGTCAGCTGGCCCCCCAGTCCGCTTTGAAATCACCCCAAAGGTGCTTCTGCTTTCCATCACTATGTACCTGGGCAGGGTCCCGAGCCCTCCCCAGCACTGGGTTTAGCTCCCCCACAGCCCTCTGTGCAGCCTCCGGAAAGAGCCAATATCTTTCCACTGCTGTTGTTTCCTTTGGAGTGTCTGGATCGGGCAGGTTTCCATCTCTCCATAACTGAGAAGAAAAGGAGGTCTTTAAAAAAGAAGTCACGGGCTCCTCTTCTGCCTGTGCCTCTTCTGTTGCCCCACAGACTGGTTGCTGTTCGGGTTGGTGCTTGCAGAGTACAGGGACACATAGGTCCTCTCCCCTCTTCCCACTTCAGCCAGCCTCCCCTTTCAGTTCATGGGCGCTTTCACTTCAGGTACAGCCAAAGTTTTCCCTTCTGGGTAGCCTCGGTTGTTGGAACCTGTCTCAGCCCGTCTGCCTTTTGCTGTTTTTAATGACCTTCTGCTTGATCCATGCCACGTTTTGCACTGAAAAAAGGGGATAAAATGAATAAAAGAGGGGGAAAAAAATCTTAAATGTGCTGACCAAATCCACTTAGAATGATTGGTAATCACAGTGACGTGCCTTTCTGTTTTGGTAGTGAAGGTTAAGAAGAGGAAAACAGGAAAAGCACTGCACCCCCTTAAAAGAATCTAGCTCATCACCACACTGAGGAAAGTGAAATACCAGAAGCAGAAAATAACTTCACTGTTCACATATCCAAAGCCCAGTTCCTACTCCTTTCCTTTAGCTCTCTTTTCCCTCTCTTCCCTCCCCCGCCACTTGATGCCCTATATACTTTGCTGCCTCTTTCTGAAAAGCACATACCTCTTTGCTTAAATAGATAATGCAGCCATCTTGGTAACTTTATCCTAGAGTTTGTAATTGCATTTTCTCCTTATTTATTTTTAGTTTAGTGAGTTGCGGCTCTGGGGCTTGCTCCATCTTGCATGTGATAGTCTTAGGATGCCAGCCAAGGTATCTAAAGCCCGTGCTCAATGCAGCTGCCTCCCCTTTCTTCCTTTATTCTTAAATGACAGCATCAGGTACAGGACATCCTGGCAGTCAGAGCCATTTTATTATTGTAATTATGGCACCATCCTTAATAGCCATGATAAATACACTCCACCCTTGTTACCCTCAGGTAAGAAATACTTTAAAAAGGGTAAAAAAAAAAAACCAGAAAAGGCTCTTTGGAGCCAAGTGGGTACGAGCAGAGAGGTTCAGTGTAATTCATAGTGAGAACAGACACTGTGCCTGTTTTCCACGCTGGAATACTGTAGTATTTTGCTGGTGGTTTTGGTGGAAGTCAGCACTCTGAGACCTACCAGGTTGTGCCCTAAGCAGAGGGATGAGCCCCTGTGGGCAGAGGTTAGGGGCAGTGACAGCAGTGCCTTGGGCTTCTGGAGTTGACCCCAGAGCAGAGAGTTGTAAAATGCACCCCCTCGAGTATGTCTGTCCTGTTTCCTCACATGAGCAAACTACAAAGAGCCAATGGTCCAGAATGCAGCCGCATACTTTCCAGAAAATTGAAATATCTGTGGTGTGTGACTTGGATGGTGCTGACAAAAAGAGGATCTATTTATAAAACGCTGTCGGAGAGGCCAGATTCATGCTGAAGTATCGATAGGAAGGGTTTGGAAGAGCAAAGGAGATTGCAGGTATCTACCAACAGAGTGCATCAGACGTTTGGGATCGGAGGGGCGGTTAAGCCGCCGATCCAAGTCCTACTGTGCGAGGGCTGTCGCTAACATCACAGTAAGTAGGTTAACTGTTTTTCCACTGCTCTCTAGTTATGCTGGATGGAGCGAACCTTTCCAAAAAAGACTGAAGGGAAGGAATCGCTCCACCACATTCTAAAGGAAGAAATGGAAAGCGCAGCTCTGGCGGCCGCGGGCGCTTTCTCCGAGACGTCTCGGAGCGAGTATTTTTAACTCTATGGATTCTGCTGCATCCAAGGGGAGAAGGGGATCGGTGCGAACGCACTGGAGGTCAAAAGCTGCTGGAAGGCAGGCATGGGAAAGAGCAGCGGTTCAGTTTTTACCACAAGTTGTTAGCATTCAGTAACTGACTACAACCCAAGTATTACAAATATGCTCTAATTATACTCATAGTCAGCAATATATCACTGCGGATCACTGATAGGTCTTTGTGGGGCATTCTGTAAAGTTCAGGCTAAATATTTTTAGCAATGAGGAGATTTAAAAGGAAAGCTATAAGAGATATTGTATATACCCTGAGGCATATTTTGTCTTAAATATTATCCTTGGCCAACTGTACTGTATAAATACAGTAAATATGAATAGACCTGGCAAGATGCCAATCTCCTGGGATGAATTTTAGTCAAGAAGGTATTTATGGGATATAAATAATACTGTGTCAACATTTAAAGAAGGGATCTGATTAGTTTTGAATTTATTCATATTAATCTTTTCACATGCTGTTAGTTTAAGGCTCAAAGTGAAGTTATGCTAAGGTTTACCCATAGTTTGTACTGAGGAAGTAAGGGGGCATCTGGCTTGACAGTCCACTTGCGGTTAAGGACACATCGAGTCAGAGTATATATGGAAATACGGTGCAGTGAGGAGTGCCGGACCCAAAACCACCAGATGTGAGAAGCAGCAGTGGAAAAAAGTACTACAAAGAGGTTTGGAATAACCAAAAAGCTCCTGTCTGTCAGGCGCGCCTGCCTGTGCTGTGCTTGCGACAGCGTGGGTTAGGTACCAAAGGCTTGAACCTCTCCCTAAGTCCGGTTGGCAGCTGGGAACTGAGCTGTGTGGGTTGAAAAGGGGCTGGGGTATGGAAGCTGAGCACATCAGAGACAGATCTTGTGGGTTCTGTGCCCAGGTGAAGTTACCTGAGCAGATGCTTAATGCTGATTTCTGTGAAAGGTGGATAACCTTAGGACTTGGTTACTTATCAGTTCTTCTTTGGTTATCTAGTGCCGGATAATGAAGCTGGTTATTTATTGGAGGCTGAGTGATAATCACCATTGTACTGATAATAAACAGGAATCTAATGCAAGTACAGTTAAGGGTTGCAAATACTGATGCATAACCGGGATACTTGAGGAGGACAGGCAGCACATACGTATGTGGGGCTGGGGCCCAGTTCTGTTATCTTCATTCACGGCAGTTTTTATCAAGGTCAAGAGCTGCTCAGTACTGATGGCTTACAGCTAATGCAGGTAAAGTGTTAATTTTTCTGCATTGTTGGAGATAGGTCTCTAAGTCCTCAGTAGCCCAAGAAATTACAGTTCTTCTGGGTTTGGGCCTGGCTTTGCAGCTGGGTTTGCATGGACTTTAAAATACTTCAGTATGAAGGAGCTTCCATAGGTTCCAGATTGCACTGAGTGCTAGGATTAGTCTTTTCAGGCGCTTGGTACCGTGAATATTGCTTTACATAGACCCATCGTTCTGCTGAATATTTGCTTCATGAAAGACAACATTATAAACTGGCTGGACACAACGACATGCTTCTACTTTATCAACAAGGACTTGATTTACCAGCAATTATACATATGTGGGCTCCTTGTCTTCAGGGTACCAAAACTGCTCATGCAGGAACGCCATGCTCATGTCTGCTGGCACTGACTGCATCATTACCGTGATGTTAACACCGGGATGGCTCATGTGCATTTGTATTTAGCAGAACACAGACCTTAATCTTTCAGGGTTTCCTATGTTGTTGATTACATGGAAATGGTCTTTGAAGGAATACCTTATTTAAAAGGCTCCTAGCTATGCTGGCCCTATGGTTATGCTCTGGAGCACTTGTTGTAGGGAGGTGCTTGCCAGGTTTACTGTTTGGTTTGCATAGGGGACCTGAAGCAATGCAAAGGCTTCCCTGAGGAAAGAAGTGGGAGGAATAGTTCCTCGCCCATGCATAACACTTACTGCAGTCTTCCTGGGTGGTGATGTAAAAAACCCCAGGAAATGGCAAATAGCTTTAAAAAGGGGCAGGGTCATTTTCTGGACACCAGTTCCCTATATTCTAAGAGGAATAATCAAATAATATGCTCTGGTGTGCTAACGAAGGGTACCTGAAATCTAAGAGAGCTCTCTTCCACTCATATAGAGCAGGTGGGGGGGGGTACCACTTGTGTGATCTGCTTGCCTCCTGAATCATCAGCAGGGCACCATGCTAGGAGCAGGGGAGGACCACAAGCTGGTCTGGCATGGTATGTGATCACTGAAGCCTACAGAAAAGCAAAACACCCACGACACCCTTCTTTAATGCTGCAAGGTCAGCAGACCTACAAGACAAATGTAGGGCTATATTCCCGAGTCCTTTCCATAACCTTCCTTAAGCTTATCTCTGGTGCCTGTTTTAAAGGGGCACTTTAAACTCTTAATTTAGTGAGTGAGAAGGTTAGACTTGCATGACTACCTCTGCTGCTCCACAGCCCCTTCCCGCTGGCACTCTGTTGTATAGTCCCAGAAACCTATCTGGCAATGTGCCCTTGTCTTCCTGTACATTCCTAGCCACAAGCAGGAGTGCCAAGAGCTCATGCCATTCTTGCTGGTTCCTCTTAACTGCAGGACTGAATGTGAGTAGGTGATGGTGTGAGAAAGCAGAGCATCATCTTCGGTAGCTGCTGGTTTTAGC
>JAVHNF010014094.1:0-11360 GCA_034783455.1 Micropsitta finschii
CCAATTATGGGGAATGTGGATCCATCCAAAATTGATGAAATCAGGAGAACAGTCTACGTTGGAAACTTGAATTCACAGGTAGCTATTCTTTGTGTAATGGAAATACTAATGGAAAGTGTAGAATTGCAATTTATGAATTCCACTCTTATATGTTATAAAAGAGTTTTTGTTGATAACAATAGGAATTAAAAAATAATAATTTTTTGGGGTTACTAGTGGTATTTTGAATGCTCCTTTGCCAATCTGATCAGACCAAACTGTGGAGCATTCTGGCGGGACATGAAACAAATCACTCTATAGCAGAATTGCAAAAGCATACTTACAATTTTGTGTGTTGATCAAATGTACAGCTGGGTTGTGTTAGCTGAGCAGTGCCTCTGAAGTCGTGAGGTCAGCACTGTGCAATGGCTCGACTATAGCAAGGTGGAGTGGTGTGTCCTAGTTGAAGCTGATAAATTAGCATAAATACCTTTGAGTTTCTATAACAGGAAAGTTAGGTCTGTTAGAAACTTGGTGGTTGGTTCTTTTTTTTTTTTTTTAGCAGTTGATTGAATTAATTGAAAAATAATTTGCTTTTGACTGATGGCAGTGTAAGTATTTTATTTGGAGGTTTTTTTGACTGCTGAATTAGCTACTGGAGTATGAAAGTACTATTGATTGCAATAAAATAAAACAAGCTGGAAGCTAGTAGGAAAGCAGATAAAAGCTAAGTCTTGTGATGTTTGGACTTCTTTTTTTTAATTGATCAAAATTCACAACCAATATCTTGGACACAAGTGTGTAAGGAAGTTCCTTATCAGTTATTTCAGCGCACAATCCTATGCAAATGCTTTTTAAACCTAGATGTAGGACTTCAGAGCTTGTGGTTGCACTATTTTAAATTGTAGTATATTCTTTAGATTAACGGAAGAAAAATAACCAAATTCATGTCACCTGCGTAGTGATAGTGAGATATCTTTCCAAAATGTGTACGTCTTAGATGGCCTGATATATTTGATAAGTGGTTTTCATCGTATATTTCACTTCAGCTGAGCTCTTTGACTCTTTCTAGACTACAACAGCAGATCAGCTGCTTGAATTCTTTAAGCAAGTTGGAGAAGTCAAATTTGTGCGAATGGCAGGTGATGAGACACAACCAACACGATTTGCTTTTGTGGAATTTGCAGACCAAAATTCTGTACCTCGAGCTCTTGCCTTTAATGGAGTTATGTTTGGAGACAGGCCGCTGAAGTAAGAAATTAATTATCCATATGAATACTGAGAGATTTCTTTAGTATCCTTACACATTTATGACTCTGATGTGCAGGAAACTGCTGTGAATATTCTTTCATAGAATCATAGAATAGTTAGGGTTGGAAAGGACCTTAAGATCTTCGAGTTCTAACCCCCCTGCCATAGGCAGGGACACCTCGCACTAAACTATGTCGCCCAAGGCTCTGTCCAACCCCACCTTGAACACCGCCAGGGATGGAGCATTCACAACTTCCTTGGGCAACCCTTTTCAGTGCCTCAGCACCCTCACGATAAAGAACTTCTTCCTTATATCTAAACTTCCCCTGTTTAAGTTTGAACCTGCTACTGATACGCAGATAGATTCCACAGCTCCTTAAAGTTGCAAAGTAGGTATGCTTTATTGCAGCACTGGGCGCATGGGGGATCGCTCCTCCAAAGGCATGCGCACCTCAGCCCAGCTCTCGTCTATATTTATCCTCTACAGTACAGCAGTTACAAAATACACCTATACATATTCAAATCCTAACCCCGCCTACCCCCGCTTCGTATTATAATGAGTAGCAATGATCGTTGCGCTTGCGCAGTGCCTCCTGGTGGTCGTGGGCAGGGGCCTCAAGAGGAAGTAAATGAGTCTTCCTTGGGTCTGCACTTTTCACCTCTAGCCATCGCGCACGTTCCCTGGTCTCTTGGTCTGAGTCCAAACCCAGCAGCTGAAAACCAGCCAGTTTGGGGTCCAGAAAGCAGGAACCAAGGTACGGTTACTTCTCTTTTCACAATAGCCCTGTCCTCTGCATTCTGTTTCAGCAAGAATGATTAGTTATTGCAAGAATGATTAGTTATTAAGCAAGCTCAAGCAAGCCATGGCATTGTTTAAACAAGCGGAACTCGAAATTTCTCTACCCCCATGTACAACCCCCCTGTACAGCAGACTCAACCCCCCTGTACAGTGGTCAATTCTCTGCATCAAAAGTAGGAGTGGAGATTGGTTTTATGCTTCAGAGTAAAACAGAAATAGTAAGATAGGTGTTGGCTGACCAGTCATAGCCTGCATATGAGATTGCGTTTATTAATTTCTGAAGGAAGAATATACTATTCTAGTCCTCCACAAACTGATGTCATCACATGCTCCTTGACCACTCTAAAATATCAAGAATTATGTTAAAAACCATGTTTTATGTTAAAAGCATGTACATTAGGTAAGTAATGAATAGGCAAACTGTGCCATCCCAATAATAAACAAGCCAGAATTCATTCTCTGCCACAGAATTTTGTCTAAAATGAAAATTCTGAAGTTGTATTTTCAGAATAAGGATGACTTTGGATAACTTTTCTCCCATACCAAACTTCCTGAAACCCCATAAAAGTATGAGACAAGATGGCCAATGGCCCATTGTATCACACAGCTCTTCCTATACAAAAGCACCTAATAAATATAAATTAATCCCTTCAGACACCGTCAGAGTATAGCAGTATACAGGCCAAATTTTGGGGAAAACATTTCAGTGTTTGTATATTTCCTACCTACAATACTGAAATTAACCTCAGTATATGTTTATATACACATGTTTTTATACTTACACGAATTTTCAAATGAAGCTTTAGCTTATCCTGCTTGCATTTATTCTATGTATTTATTCTATGTATTTATTCATGTTATTATACATTCTATGTATCATTCACTGAACACTCAGTTTCAATAAATAAAAGCTTTCATCCACTGGCAATATGTATATATGTTTTATTGCCACAGCTACCTCCAACCAGTTAGCTCATTCAGTCCATCTCTCGCATCCACATGTCCCTTGAAGCTACTCTCTGATCTTCCTCAAGTAACTAGAGTTCTGATTCCTTCCTCCCCAAAGGCCGTAGAGCAGGTGATGAACATGGGATTTACAAATGTTAGAGGCAGGGAGCAGCAGCAAGAAAGAAATCAAAAACATGCAAAGGATTTGGAAGTTAATGGACAGGAAGACAGTACATCAGATGAACTGCAAAGTATCAAGGATAATCAGGAGTTTATTTTATATAGCATTCAAATTTTCAGAAATAAAAAGTTATGTCTTAGTTGCTTTCAGAGTAGATCTCAGACTGTTGCTCAAAATACATATAGACATACATACATTCCTTTCTTCAGGGCATTTCTTCAGCACACTTGCTTCACAGTCCATGAAGCTCAAAGAAACCCTCAGTGCTGAGAAAATAAAAGCACCTATTGACACAATCGTGTCTAGTTGAGCTCCAGGAATTATAGTGGTGCTTGGTCTCACAGACTACATAGCAGTCTTTATTGAAGAACTGTTAAGAATTCTAAACAAAACATAAAACCCTGGTTTCTCAAAAACGAAATGGGGGGAACAGAGGGAAACAAAGACAGCAGGCACAAGCAGCAGACCACTACTTTAGCAATCTCCTGAGCACTCAGAAAGACAGCAAATGACATTGCTAGTACACTTCAAGCCTAAACTTGAAAACATCCATGGCCTCTGCATTGTGTCAGTGCAGATACTGGTAATGGTTTCTTGAATGTTCAGGGACATATCTCCTAATATGGTTTACTCAAACATTCACGGTTAAAATATTTCGTAACAGTAAAGTCAGAATATGCTACTTGTTATTTGCATTTGTAATATCAGAATTACATAATAAACCAAAATGACATTTTTCTGTTGCAAAATATTTCTCCAGCAGCAAGCCACAGATATGCAACAGCGACTGACACTGTGATATTTATTTTTTTTATAGATCCATTTGCAGAAAATTAAATATGTGGTTTACATCCACTTTTATTCTTAAAATAATGACAGCTACATCAAAAAGTTAGTACAGCTCTGGTCCAAGCCTCCATACATTACTCTCCAGCTGACAGAAACAAGTCCCATAGAAATGTCTTCAAATAAATATAAACATTTACTTAAAGTAGTTACTCATGGACAGTTTAGGGTTTTTTTCAGAAATGTTACCTGCAGTCTGTTTTTAGAAGCAGCATCTTTGCTTTAAATGGTTTCTGTAGCATTTTCAGATTCTTCAGACATACAGTCCTTTGAAAATACAACTTAAGCCACATGTTGTGTTATCCTAACCGGCCTGTAGTATTGCCTACAAGCAAAAGTCAGACCAGTTATGGCTTGAACATACCAGTGTCACACTGATAACTCACAACCCTTCTTCGTTCTTGTAACAGTTAGAAATAAGACATTATTTTTAATATTATCTAGTAGGACATGCTTCTCTTCAAAGGTCCAGTCCACTCCTGACCTAACAGCTTTCATTCAGTTCAGAAATGATAACTTTCACTTTCATTTGTCCCATAAGGTCAGCCTACAGTGACCTCACTGTCAGATCTCTGAACTCTCCACTCTACTCAATTTTCTAACATTTTCACCTCATCACATGTCAAAATCATGCAGAATTTTCACTAGGCATTTACAAAGATTTTCTTTCTTCTCCTTCAAGTCACCTGTTGAAACTCTGATTTACAGATCACTGGGTCTTAAGCATTCTTTCTCCTGTCCCATGCATAGACTGTAAACTGCTTAGGAATTATCTTTTGTTATGGGTTTGTATCCTACCTGATACACAGATTATGACTAGCATTCTTCTTTGCTGATGGCAAGATAATATATGATAAAAAATAATAACTTTTGTGAGGAACATCAAAAAGAGGGGCATTCATAGAAGAACAGGCATTACTTCATAATGCCTCACTGAGGCTTTTGATCACTAACTATCCAAAAAGAATGCCATACGCTGAGCTGACATTTTACTGAAGACAGGCAAACCTACATAATACGAGAGGAAAAAAAAATTCAAGATAGCAAGGCAGAAGAAACAGTGTTGGAGAGTGTTCTTTGAAAAGAGCTCTTTGTTTATCTAACATAGAGCTACACTTTATGAATCTGAATTATTCCACAATGGTTTTCCCACATTTCTATCAAATTACTTGGAACATAAAGAACTTATTTAATATAGTTATTGTTTACAGTGTTTAAAAATTCATGAACTCACTGTATAAGCCCACTTGCTGAGATTCATGCTAAATACTCTTCCCTGAAAACAGTGCTACACCTGCATGAAAGAAAATTTGGTACAAATTGGGACAAAAAAATGGTGCAAATGATGTGTAGAACTACTTCTGCACAATATTTACATGTCTCAACTTGCACTAAAGAAAATACTATAATTAAATAAAGATGGAGCTTATCAGAGCAATTGATGTTGTAACAATAATGAGTATTAGACATACGGCGGTACACAAGAAGAAGCAAGATGTTCTGCAGTTCCTACTGTCCGTGAGTCATAGTTGCGTGTCTGTTACACAGATTGTTCTACAGAAATAATAGAACAGATTCACTGGGTTTTGTTTGTTATTTTTTTGAGGGGGGTTGTGGTTTTTTTTTCCAAATGGAACACTTTAAGTATCAAGCATTCTTTATAGAAAGCATAAAGTTAATATTTGAGGGCAGCATTAGAGAGGAATGACCAATGGGAAGAATAACAGTTTTTCTCTTTAATTTATTATGGTAGCATTTGGGGATACCACACTTCAACCAGACAAAGACAACCACTGTGCTTGGAACTGTGCAAGAATAATAAATTAAAAAAAAAAAAAATTAAAATTAAAAAAAAAAGGAAAGAAAACATTGCTGATCCTATAATCCCAACTTCATCGTGACTTGATTTTGATTTTATAGCACATATGTATACTGAGCTTTGTACTCCACTCAAAATGCAAAGCATAGGTGCTCTTTGTAGCCAAGTGTGGGGTTTTTTGCTATATTCAAGCTATAGTAGGAAATGTCTCCATTTCAAAAAGGTTTAGATAAAAGCATCTCTCTTAGGTAATTTATAATATGTTTCACACAACAAAATGAAATAAGTTTTCTTACTAAAACTGAGACATAACATCAAGAAGGCATCTTCTATATGCAATCTGAACAAATTTTTAGTATTAAAAATAATGAAAATCTTTAAAATCTCTGAAAAAGCTTAAAACATCAAGTATATCAACACTATTTAGAGCATAATACAATAAATTCCAGCTGTAGTAGCCCTTTACCTTTATGATGAAAATATATAATAATATTGAAAAAAAATGTTATGGCACCAAGCTGAATGTATTATTTGCGGACATCAAACTTGTTACATACAGCTAAGCCTGGGCTTTGCATGATGGCAGAAATATTTAAGAAAAGAAGAATGTAAACAAATGAGGTAAGTTAGTCAATGTGAGAGACTGAAAAGTCCTCCAGAAATTTCATCAGGGGTGCTGTTTGCTAAAAATTCTGTCAAAAACCAGTTTTCATCACCTTGGAACTTTGCTTACTCTGTGCCTCAGCAACTCCAGGAAAATAAGATTCTCTGCTTAACTATCTCTGAACGCATGCAAAACACTGATTTTAATTGCCACTCACTAAAAACTAATACTCAGTTTTGCTGAAGTTTTCTTCATGCTTGCAATACTCTCATAGCAAATACTGCTCTATCTTATGTACAGAATGTCTTCTTTTTCTTCTCTGTATAACTATTATTTTCAGAGTGGCCACAAAGAGGAAATGACACTAACTTCAGTGAATAACTTGCTATCAATAAAATAGTTGCTTTCTGGAATTTGGCACAGCAAAACATCAAAACCATAATCTTCTGCAGTGGTCATAACCTGAATCAGAAAAATCACTATATAGATGTAAGCATCCACACTAAATTTATCTCACAGTTATCATTTTATTCACATGTTCAGCACAGTAATCCGTGCATAGCTGATAAGTTCCCCTCTTCTATGTGATGGGGCAAAACTATAAACATGAACTTGGGATATTATACATCATTTTATGATCACGTTAACCGAGTTATGATTAGGACATTATTTAATACAGACTGCCCATCTGCCTACTCACTAATTAGGGGGAAAAAATAAAAGTAATTATGGTGAAAAGTATCACAGATAAAAGGAGAATGCAAGGCTACTTCAAAATCATGAACATTCCAAGTCAAATGTTATTGCTTCTGAGAAACTGATTTTCAAAAGCAGTGTTTGTGATGCATGATGCTGCAATACTGTCACCTTAAGGGTTAGGAGATTGGTAATTATTTTTCTGGTCAAATCAACCAGTCAAGTCTGCAAGTAGCAAATATTTCTTTCTTGCTGCTAGTCTCCCTTGTCACTTTATCTTGGGTCATTTCCCTTTCCCTTCCTAGCCAGCAGCTATTTGAATAGCATACTATTGCAAATGTCAATGAAGGTTGTTTTAAACTTTTCCAAAGGTGTCTCTCATTTTTATTTTGCTGGTCAGACAAGTTAATTTGCAAATTTGTAATTAAAATTTTAAGCAAGACGTGAGAATAACTGAGAAAGAAATCAAGTGCTAATAGTGTGAATAGCTCCGATACATAGTATTCAAGACAAACTGGTTTCTTTCTTCCTACTCTGTGGACTGATTTGGCATACAGAAGGTTAAGATACCAATATGGTTGTTTTGGCCAAGATTCTTCCTTTGGAGCAGGTAATGACACTCACTGATACATTCCTAATATCAGATGGGATGGCTCCTCAGGAATCAGCAAAAAGGTTGCAACACACTCTTTGCTGGCTTCCTTCCACTAACAAATGGAAGTTTCTGTCACACACATTTCTGCCTAGTGTGAAACTCAAGGGAAGCTGCGGTAGCCATGCTTTTTACCGCCACTACAGGGTACCAGATAAAGCAACTTTTGCCTTATGAATGTGTTATGGCATCTTTTTCAAACTGAGTTCTTTAGGTTTAGTTGAGAATGCCTCCAGCGTCTATCCACTGTACTCTCTTAGGTGACATGATGTCATGGTTTAAGCCCAGATGGTAACTGAGAACCACATACCCGGTCACTGACTCCCCATCTTCTTCCCCGCCTCACTCCCAGAGGGATGGGGAGGAGAATCAAAAGAATGTAAACCCCACAAGTTGAGATAAGAACAGTCCAATAGCTAAGGTATAACACAAAAAACACTACTGCTACCACCAATAATAATAATGACAAGGGAAATAAAAGGGGAAAGAATATAAAACAAAAAAGGGAAGGGAAAAAAAGCAACCATAAAAACAAGTGATGCACAATACAATTGTTCACCACCTGCTGATTAATACCCAGCCTGACCCAAGCAGTGATCTGGACTTCTGGGTGACTCCCCCCAATTTACATACTGGGCATGACATGCTGTGGTATGGAATATCTCTTTGGCTAGTTTGGATCAGGTGTCCTGTCTCTGCTTCCTCCTGGCTTCTTGTGCCCCTCCTTACCAGCAGAGAATGAGAGATGGAAAACTCCCTGATTGGGGTAAGCATTACTTAGCAACATCTAAAACATCAGTGTGTTATGAGCATTGTTCTTAGACTAAAGTTGAAAACACAGCACTGTACCAGCTACTAGGAAGGAGAAAAATAACTGTGACAGCTGAACCCAGGACACACTGTTCAAGGGGAAAAGGCAGATGCAGCACAGCAGAACCCTCTTCTCACCCAGAAAGCCATCTCTAGTAGCTTCTTCTTTGCACATGGACAACCAAAGGCACACTTTTACAAAATTATCCAATGAAGTCAAAAAAAAGCATCTAAGAACTGTGTGGACAACAGTGGTTAAGTAAACATTTTGGATGTATCAAAGCTGTGCTTTCTCTATAAACTGCTCGGTGAATGCAAGTTGAATGTAGGCTGAATACAAGCTCAGTGAACACATCGGTTAGTTAACTGATGTTTCACTTGAAAGGTACACCCCCCAACTAACCTATCAACGTCAAGGAATTTTGTGAGTAGTTTACTTAAACCTCTTGTGGAAGTATTACTTCCTCTTTTGGATTAATTCTCAGCCCTGATTTACACCTTTGCAGCTGCTAACCAAAATAACTGTGGAGTTTTACATACTGCAAATATATTTTTAATTCAAAATTGCCAGTGTCTCTCTTTTCTTACCTCTTTTCTTCCAAGACCTTTTCACTATCATGCATCAAATATCTGGTTTGACCATTTACACAAAAACTGCATTAGCTTTTGTTTTCATTTGCCCTTCATTTCCTTTCTTCATAAGGAAGGTCTCACTAGTGCAGTGTACTAGTGAGTATGGCACAATACTCACCTTTCTCCATTGAAAATACTTTACTATATGCATCCTTGCATTATGTGTCCTTTTCACATCCTTGCCCTATTGTCACACCCTGGATGACCCAGATCATTCTCCTTTATTGTCATTTCCAACTGATCAACCCCCAGCTTCTGGAACAAATTCCTGCAATTTGTCCCTAAATGCATGACCCAGCACTTTTCATTATTAAATGCAATCCTATTGTAGTACTGCAGTCCTTGACATCATCCAATTTCTTCTTTGTATTGATAATACTTCCCAAATTTTGTCATCAGCAAATTTCATTACCACATTTGTACTATTTCAGCCAAGATCATTAATTAAACTATTCTATTCAGTCAACCTCCAAAACCAATCCTTGAGGAACTCTAAAGGCAATCTCTTTCCATCACAAGTCTTTCTGCCAATGTGTTGTCATAAAGTCTTCAGCTAGTTCTCATGTATTTTTATTCATTTTCGCTATTCTTCATTTTAACTAATATCTTCCAAATGGTGGTGTACTGAAAGCTCAGATGAAGATCAGACAGAATGTATTGAATTTCCATTACTTTCTGAGTCATACAGGAGTGATAAAGAGCTTTACATTGGCATTGCTCATAGTCAGGAGTCTTACACTGGTTAGTTTGCAAACCTAGTATGATCTATGCTTATATAAAAACACCAGGAGAGTAGGGAAAATTCAGAATAGATACATGATCATCTCAGGTAATAGCCTTAAAGAAATAAATTTTTAGACACCTGAATAACTAGATTGTCACCAAAACCAAACAAAATTGTGGAGAAACCCAAAAACTAGGAATGCAGTTAATGTCAGGAATTTCAATTTTATGGAAAACAGACCTCATCAAACAAAAGTGATTTCATTCTTTCATAAGACTTATGAATGGAATTATATATACTAAATATAAAGACTTGGAAAGCATTTGATATGCATTGCATTACATTGTGATTAATAAATGAGCATCAAACAGTATCAGTAAAGCACATGGTAAATAGGTTAAAAGATATCATAGACAGTATATACACCAAATCTTAGGCTGACCTTAGAGTTACCCAAAAGGATGTGTCCTCTCTGGTCTGTGTTATACATTGTACTGCCCAGCAAAGCCACCCAGGTTATGGAGCAGCTATCCTTTTTGATATTTTTGATATATTTGATAGAATGGAATCAAAAGAGATGAAAAGAGATTACATACAGTGCAAAAATGCCAGAATTCACTGTTATTTAGAACTTCTAATACTCAAAGCTCACATATGCAAGTGAGCTTGAAATTACATTTGAAAATTCATTAATTTATCAAGCAAGCAAAGTCAGACTCATCCTGGAAATTCAAGAAAGTCTCTAAAATGGGGCTGGATCATCCCTATCATCAAGTTAAAGGTCTGACAGACAGGGAAGGCTGAGAACTTTTACCCAAGGGCAATCTGGTTAAGATCTGTTATAAAATGCTATATAACTGAAATACCTTCAGGAACTGCTATCACTGAAAAGTTTTCCATTCACTGGGAGTGGTTTTAAGGCAGTCCTAAAGGAACGGATTCAAGGCCTCATTCTATTCAACATTTCTGTTACTCAGCTAGTTAAAGATTATTAAACATGACCACACAGCAGATTGATAAATAATGATGAGGAAAAGAAATTATGCAGAACAATGTCTCACTTGTAAGTTTCTCCTTTATCTGAACAGCATATAATTTGATAACGCAAAATGAAAAGTTATATTTGGAGAAACTAAGAATAGAGGTAAAACCTACAAGTATGACAGACTGTATGCTGAAAAGCAGCTACTAAAAAGCATCTAGGAATCATAGTAGACTAGCAGCTAAACATAAGCACCTGGTGCACTGCTATCACTGTGCTGTACACAGTACTGGTGAGAGTAATCCAAGCAGACTGCATCGAGATCTAGGAGTTATGTCTAGAAAAAGTTGTTGAAAATTCAGCAGTGTAGGAAAGAATACAGAATAATTTGAGGGTTGTAGAAAATGCCTTTTCAGTGAGGGACAAAATGGATCAG
>JAVHNF010014098.1:2318-16473 GCA_034783455.1 Micropsitta finschii
GACACAGCCTGTTGCGTACAAATTACTATGTGGAACTGTGTGACAGGTGTACTTCAATTTGCTGAGCTACTCAACCATACAATTAAATCATAGTAGTGAAGCACAAGTTCATGTTTAGAGGTTGTTATTATCTCACAGGTTGAAATTTACACCACAATTAATTTTTAAAGAAACCTTCCAATTATGAGGTACGAGGTGATTCATTTCTGTCTTTGTTATATAACTAACTGCCCAATTACTCTTTCTTGCTATAGTGGCTCATGCCTATGCATATCCACAGAGCAAAACTGTAAAACTTAGAAAGCAATATCCCATTTAAAGTTAGATTTATTTCTCAAGACAATTACTGTTTTCAAGATTATTTTCTGCTTTTGTATTCCTCCCATGAGGCTCTGCTTGCCACCATAGGTTGCTTAAGCAAGAATAGCAGTCATTTAATAAGAGGTAAGCTTTAGAGATGTTTGAAATTTTACTAGTAAAAATAGGCTTTTCAAAATTATGGCAGTTTCCATATCCTATTCATAAAATATTTTTCAGGAGCTTAAACCTCTAAGAGGCACAAAAAATAGGAAATGATAAGTCAGGTCATCATTTTCAGGAACCTTACCAAGACTGTGGAGATCTTAGTGATTTCTTCAACATTTTAAAATAAAATCAGTGTAACACAGATAAATAACTGTCATGCATAAGTGGTCAGTGAACTTCAACATAATGTAAAGGCAAAGCACAGTTGTAGCTGAGTGCAGAGTATCATAATGCAAAGAACTTTAAAAGGGAAAAGTCTGGAACATGGAAAGAAGTGCTCTGGATAGGATAAAGGAATAGGAAAAGAGTAATGTATTGAATGGAGAAGGAGGGAACACACTTCCCTTAGAAATCTGAGGTAAGGACAGCATACTGAAAATGAAAAAGGAATTGAAGGAAACTGGAACTAAGCAAAAGAGATTTATAAGAGACCCTTCTCTAGTTTCTACTCTGTAACCTATATTTTCCTCCCAGCTTTTACCTCTTGGGATTTTGTGGTTGTTTTTTTCCAAGTTCTCAGTTTCCCCTTCCTCTCCCATTTTGAGGTCTGCTCAGATTTGAGGGGTTGGGGGTGGGGGGGTGGAGTTTGTTGTATTTTTTCTTCTTTTTTTTCTTTAAATCTGCCTTTCTAACATTCAAACATACTCTAAGGTGCCTCATGCCAATGCAGAGCACAACAGGAACTCTGGACAAGGTACACGGATTACAGAGGATTACTTACAGTAATGCGATGTCAAACACTTTGAAATCATTCTAGTATCAGTCTAAATTAGCATGGTAGAATTTAAAATTTAACCCAATCAAGTACAATAAGCAGCCAAAAGGAAAACAGTGAAGATTTACGTAAAAATATAAGACGCACAAAGGGAAGTCTGGTAAGGAAAATATGTTAGAAAAGCAGAATCTGTTTGATTAAAAATATTTATGCCAAATAATAGTCACTATATTAATTTTGAGATTTTAACTACTCAATTCTTAATTTCCAGATATGCATCTCTGAAGAAAAGTACTATCTTAAAACAGTGTATTTAGAGGTTATGCACAGCCATAAAAATCTACTCACTTCTGTGGAATTTCAATTGCCTATTCAAATTGTGAAACAACATGGAATTCTTGTTGAAGTAGCAGTGATATTCATAAGTGAAATAGCAGAATATTCTTCATTCAATTAAATAATGAAATATTAAGAGTCCCATAAGAAAACATTCAAACTTTTTTTCAGTATATTTCTAAAATAAGTTGTTTGAAAAGTTTTATTTTTCTTTTAGTGGCTAAGTTTTTAGCCACTACCAAAACCAGAAACAAACAGCAAAAGATATTTCACCAGATCTGGTTAAACTGAGATTGGTATAACCATGTCTTGTTATCCCAGCCACTTTAACAGTAGCTTAAATTCAACAAGTTTAATTATTGCATATCTGATTTATTTTTATTTTTTCATCAAACCAGGTGAAAACTGATTATCTGAACTGATTTGGACTGACCAGGTCTGACCACGTGTACACAGGCAGAGTGCAAATGTGTGAACGGGAAACTTGCAAGGGAATGATTCGGAAAGGGACATCGCAAAGGTAAAGTTTAAACGGGAAAGCCTTGAACTATGATTTGAAGAAAAGGCCAGTAAAGGAAAAGGAACTGGCCACACCAGGGCTGGTAGTCTCTTCTGTCCTTTGGAAGGAGCAGCTGACTTTAAAATTCCCAGCCTATGTTGCAGCCAAAGTGAAAATTACCTTGCTCTTTGGATCTCCTGCTGGCTCTAAAACTAGAGGGATGTCCTGATCAGGGACCAAGCAGGGCGTAGTTATGTCCTGGAAGAAGCAACAAACAATTCTGGTGTGGCCTATTCTTGGCTCACAGGTATTTGGAATATAAGCAATGCTCAGCGCTTGCTTACTGAAGGCTGTAGCTGTAGACGATGAAGAGTGACTCTATACCTTGGCCCAGTAATTACCGAACAAGGGATACAGGCATAGGATGTAATAATCTCATCATGAAGTACATACACAATATGTTAGCAAAAAGTAACTATTGAATGTGGGTCTTCATTGCTAACATAACCTAAAAGGAAAATTACCATGGTCCCTAGCTTCCTCTTACTTGGGTATGCAGAGTTAGTGAGCCAAACCCTGAAGAAACAAAATTCATATTCCACAGCACCTGTAAGTCTCTCTCTTGAACACAATGGATGCAACTGTATTTGTGGTCATCAGCATCTAAAATGTCTCAAGGAAAAGGACCTAATCAAGTTTTTGCCCTAGCTTTTAAGAAATAACACTGTTGATATATTTCACTCTTCAGTAGGTATTTTGGAACTAAACTGTAAGAAAAAATTACACCATGATTATTGATCCCTTTTGTACATTAAGGCTGGCTAAATTCTTATCATTTGGGTGTGCTTGTCATGTTTCCTTAAGACAGTGTCCATGCTGTGGAAATACTGCTAGATCCCAGCACCTTCAAAAAATAATGTGGTGGATCTTCAGTAGGCATACTACTTGAACTTGGAAAACTGCCACATTATTTTGATCAAAGGAAGTCATGAATAACGTGGTGATTCTACTAAATATTGAACCTGTTAAAGTGACAATGAAGACAGCTTACTAAAACACTGTGGAAAGGACTGATTGTTGCTGGGGAAAACCATGGAGTTAAAATTGGGGGATTTTGCTGTACACAAGAATCAGCACCTAACTATAAAGAAAGACACTTAGGGAAATGATGAGACTGAAAGGAAGGCACAGGAAGAAATGAAAGGACAGTAGTAGGGGGGTGGCTGAGCAACACAGCAGTGAAGCTGGCAAACAGCAAACAATTATGAAAATTAGTGAATCATGGCAAGAGGATATTCTATTCTCACAAACAACAGAAAGTCATGAAAGACAACAACAAAAGTAATAAACTCCCAGTAAGGCCATATTTACTGTCAGTGCCTGTGATTAGCTATGGAAATATTTTTTCCTTTTAAGACAAGCTCATTCAGTGTATTATACCTTATTAATAGTGTACAGTTTTCCCTAATTACATGTGCTTCCCAGTCAAAGACTGTTACGATTGATTACAGACAGAACAACTCCTAATGTGTTTACTAAATTAATCCTATATTGTAATAAGGTGTAAGTGAAAGTTTAGAGAAGTGGAACCATCTCTAATCAGTGATGATGAGCAGACACCTTGATTGCTAGTTATTGACACAGTTGAGTGTGTGTTGCAGCTGAATTTTGTCTGCTGAAAGCCACACATTTTAAGGTGCAATCTAAACATTCATATTATTCACAAGGTGAAGAATTTCTGGCTTCTGATTCCTAATTTAGTTTCTAAACCCTAAGTGTAATGAAGTAAAATTTGCGGTTGTCTTAACTGTTCAATTGAAACAGTTCTTCAAACAGAACATTATGCACTATTTAAAATACATAAATCCATTACACACTTTCTTCCATTTTAATTTTGATTAATCCTTTTTCAAGAATTTTAATACTTTCTTTTATCTTTTTCTGGCTGCTTTGACACATCTCTCTTTCTTTCCGCAAGACCTACTGATAGGGCAGACATCAAAGACACAACTCACATATGGTTTAACAATCAGTAACCACCTTTTGTATGCTGTTTAGTAAGAAAGTGACATAGAATCTTTATTTCATGACAACCCTCCAAAATGACTGAAATCTTTGTATCTTTCATAGCAATGACAGAATATTCTAAAACTCATAACACTTCTTTCTGCAGATGTAGAAAAATGCAGATTAGTAGCTCAGAAAGTTACAAACTATTACCAGCGTGACCTATGAGCGAGTCTGCTTTAAGTGTTAATGTTGGTATATTACATCAAATGTGCTTGTCCTTCTCAATTCAGTCACAAGAAATATCCAAGTCAGGCAAGACAAAGTGACCTTATTGGTGCACCACACACTTTGGATGCTGTGCTGCTTTTTAGCCATCCTTAATGCTTTAAAGGTATCCTGAATTATTACCTAAACAAAGGGAATTCACCATAAATAAGTACACTGCAGTTTTCTGTCTTTCCAAGCAGAAACCTTGAAGGATACAGTTAAACATTTATTACTAAGCTGACACATTAATAAACATTTTGAGATCTGTAACATAAGGATTAAGTGGAACAATTAAAAAAAATATCTTATTACATGCATATTTTAACCATAAGACTATTTTCAAGCTTAATTCATTCAGTGTTTAAAACATACATGATGTAAATCTAGTCTAAACTGAAAACAACTTATTCACCACAAGCAGAACTACTTTTTAATAATATCATGAAATGGGGGAGATGATAGGATAAGTTTCTTAATTATAAAGTATAAAAATCCTAAGATTCCTAATGCCTTCTTTTTCAAGGGGAAAAAGAAATACAATTGAATCATACTTCCTACAAAGCAACTCAAGTTTTAAGTCAGTATTACTTAAAAAAAAAAAAAAAACAAACCAAAAAAACCCAAACAAACAAACAAAAAAACCAAACAAAAAAAACAACAAACAACCAAAAAAGCCAAAAAAAACCCAAACCAAACCCCCCTCAAACTCAAACCCCTCAGTGTCAAACATTTACAATGTAAAATTACAATGAAAAGTTAAAAAAAAAAAAACATACCTGCTGCCTGTTACTGGGCATGTATGGAAGCATTGTTGATACATGAAACATTAATTCATAATCTTTATAGGTAGTATAGAGGGAATGAGTTCCTGTTGAATCAGCTGAAAATGAATTTAATTGCAGTAAGGTCAGTAAAACAGAACATTCATAGTACTTTCTAGGACACGACTCTTTGCATATTATGATTTAAATCTATTAATGCAATTTAAAACTTTTTTCAGTAGAACAAAACTGGTTTGGATCATCTAAAGATCTACTCTTTAGTTTCATATTATGAAATAGAAAGGTCCTGGAAGAAACTGCACAAGGAGTTTGCTGTCTATGAGGCCTAAATGATCGAACTTTGAATTTATTAGCATTTCATGAAAAAAAGAAGAGACCGTTAGCTACTTGAGTATAGTTTTACATAATACATATTTCCCTTTTTTCGAACACTGATAAGGACAATTGACTAATCCCATACTTTACTGAAAATAAACTGACAATGCTATTTCAAATCTGACATTAGAACACATACTGCAGATCAGAAATTTTAAAAACATAAGATACGTACATTGTGGTACAATGTCAAATAATTTTACTGGGACTTTTCACATCTCTTAAAATTATTAAAATAGAATCATAAAATAGTTTGGGTTGGAAGGGACCTTAAAGATCATCTAGTTCCAGCCCCCTGCAATGGCCAGGAACACCTTCCACAAGGCGAGGTTGCTCAAAGCCCTGTCCAGCCTAGTCTTGAACACTTCCAGGCATGGGGCATCAACAATTTCTTTGGGAAACCTGTCCCAGTGTCTTCACAGGAGAGGTGCTCCAGCCCTTTTTTTTTTTAACTTTTATTTATTTTTTTTCTTAAGGGTCTGTTTGGGGTTTTTTTTAGTTTTTCTGTCTTCTATTTGGAGGTTTATTAATAGAGTTAGCATTTCAGAATCTTTACAGCAAATTAAATGAGTTTTAATCTGCAGTCAAATTCATCATTCAGAATATGATCTGAATCCACACATATTCACCTTCTTTAATATGTATGGATTATCTGAATAAGCGCAATTAACTTTAAAGCAGGAGGTTGGGAACACCCTAATGAATCAAAACAACTGTCAATTTTTCTTCTCTTTTTCTATGTTCACTCATTTTTTTAATAGAATTTTATATTATCAACACCAATAACCATTTTGCAGCAGTCACTTGCACACACTGTTTAAGGTTTTGGGGTCTGGTTTTGTTTTAAATAGTAATTGTATTCCAAAAAGTAATTGATTGGCCATGTTAATTCTCCAGCTAAAAGTACAGAAACATACAATTAAGTGTAAACCAGCAATCATACTGTATTTGCAGTCCTAGATCTGAAAACATTTGTGTGTGTGTATAATTTTGAACACATTCACATTACAACTGGCTTCATCAGTTATGTTTGTACAATAATAAAATTCATTTCATTTCTTAATATTGATGTAATATAATTTATAGCTACATTAAAAATAGGGAGCATAATTTCCAATGAAGTTTCTTAATTAAACGTTGCTTAAAAAAGCAAATATTATCACACTCCTCTTAAAATCTCTGCTGAAAAATACAATTTCATTATAACCTTTTCATGGCATTTTAGAAAGACAAAGCTTTGAAGAGATAGGAGGAGAAAACAGATTATATTGTGGAATACATGTATCTGCCTAAACTACACTGATCTGAGCAACCCTGCTGCCTGAATCCTTTTGCAATTAGTTATTAAATAAAATTAATTTAGCTTGAACAAATACCGCACAAAACAGTCCCTTAAAAATGCACTAAAGAAGGGCAGAATAGAGTTTGTAGTTAATATATTCCATATGTTCTTCACATTTGCACCAGCTCTGGCTTGGACAGAGTTAATTTCCTTCAAAGCAGCCCATTTGGTGCTTTGTTTTCTAGATGTGATCAAACCAGTGTGGCTAACACACAAATGTTTCAGCAGTCGCTGAATGGTGGTTGCACAGTGTCAGATTTCTCTTTCCCTGGTGTGTATGCTAGGAGTGGGCAAGAGTTTGGGAGCGGACACAGCTAGGACAGCTTACTCAAATTGCCCAAAGATACATTCATATCATATAACATCATGTTCTGCAGCCAAACTGGAGTGGGGGCAGTTTTCCCACAGTAGCTGTTGCTCAGAGAGTGGCTGGGCATCAGTCTGCTGATGAGAGGTAGAAAGTGATTGCTTTGCATCACATGTCTTTGTGCGGGTGGGTTTTGTTGGTTGGTTGGTTGTTGTGGTGGTGGGCTGTTTTTTGGTGGGTTTATTTTGTTTGGGGTGTGTGCGCATGTTTGGTTTTATTCCTTTCTTTCGTTCATTTACGGAACTGTTTTAATCTCAACTCACAATTTTTCTTGCTTTTACCCTTCTGATTTTCTCCCCTATTCTGTTGTGGGTTGAGTGAAAGTACGTAATGGGTGCTTACCAGACAAGTCAACTGGCTACAACATTCTATATCCTATAGTCCTTAAAAATGGACCAATTAATCCCTTATCAAAATATTAAATAAACAGACCAAATTAAAACAAAAAGAACTTTTTAAAGAAAAAACCAAAACACAGCTAGTCAAACATTTGGGAATATAAAAACTTCACAAATGTGAGCACTACAAAAACTGAGCAAGAAACATGCCTACCAAAAATGTGTAGCTACTAGAGATGAAATCATTACACTATTCTGAACCTGCAGGCAGTCTGATCAAGGTATTATCCAATTATAAGTATGACATGCTATACTACTTGTTGTGCCATGCTATTTAAGAAAAAACAAGTATAACAAAAATATTATAATTAAGACACTATTTTTCATTTAATATCAAACTAAAGACTATATCTTTGTGAACTCTCTTAATTCCTTTCTGTATGTTACAAACTAAGCCAACATATCATAACAGGTCAAATTCATTAATGACACACAGGAGATAACATTAAAATGATGTTATCAAATGACACGCACACAATGCCAATCAGCAATGTACATTCATAGTGAAGCATGGAAAATGTAGAAACTGCTTGGCAGACCAGCATGTATTTTCAGATGCAAACATTACTAAGTGATACTGGGAGATGCTCTGATTGGGAAAAAAAGCAAAACCAAAAAACACCTTACTCCTTTGAATATTTCATCCCTATTTATCAATTCATCCCAGAAGTCTGGCATCCACAGTGCACTAATAAGTATTTCTACACATTAATTTGAAAAATGAGTTATTATTCTGAACTGAAATAGGATGCAATAGTCTCTGTCAAGCCTGAATTATTTAAGTGAAACAAGCATGGATATAAGCGAAGCAGTAATAACGATAATAAAAATAAATGTGGTGCTTACAAAGGTTGACAGGGCTACAGAATTGCTGGTTTCCTACCTTGTAAGTCACAAATTAGAATCTGTCATAGGATTCAGCTCACTTTTTTTCACCATTTCCTATCACTACCACAGATGGAAAATGTGAAAGAATTCTTGAAAAGCTGGTCTCCCTTCATTGTAAAAACAAGGTTTTATCACCAACTTCACATATCTCAACTCCCTCTGGAGACTGGCTTAGGGACAGCTTATCTTCACCTGGTACCAAGCACAATGTACATGCGCTAGGTAGTTCCAAAATTGTAACATGAATCATTAAGTCTCCCTCCTAATGCTGTACAGGAGATGACAGGCTACCAGGGCACTACCAGTTTGATAATGGAAGAGAAATCCTTCAAATCCTCCTATGCCTACAACACCAATCAGTGTTCAAATGTACCACTAAAAAAAAATCCAGGTTTTTTCCAGTTAAATGAAGACTGATTTTGAAGTAGCAAAACCATGTAAGAGATTCCTAAGAGCCAGGCTGGGTTGGATAGATGAGTGGCAGAAGGACCAAAGAAAAAAATAAGAGGACTTTTCAATTCTCAGATCTCTCTGACTATCTGAAAGGCAAAATATCCCTTGCAAGGAAAGGTCTTCCCATAATTTCCTTGAACTACATCTTCCCAAGCTTCTTTCTTGGCAGCTTATCTGTAATAGTTAAGGAACTCTCCCATTTGATGAGAACAGTAAGTAGAATTCACACACAAGTAACTCTGCTAATTAATTCACACACAAGTAGCTTTGCTAATTAAAATATTTCTTTTGTTATCCACAGGTCATATACAGTACATAAAAAAAAGCTCTATTTTCAGGATGCAATACACAAGCTACAGCAAAAATTAGGATACAAATCAAATCACAGAATTAGAGAACAGTTTGGTTTGGGAAGGAGATCTAGCCTAACCTGACTGCAATGAGCAGGGACATTTTCAACTAGGTCAGGTTGCTCAGAGCCCTGTCCAGCCTGGCCTTGAATGTATCCAGGGATAGGGCTTCTACCGCCTATCTGGACAGCCTGTTCTAGTGTTTCATTCTCATTGTAAAAAAAAAAAAAAAGGTCTTTAAAAATAGTATGTTACAATAAAGTAGATGAATACCTAAATATCGTTAAGACCACAGCTCATAGTGATCAGCTATCCAGACATTTTTAACAGAAATCCTTTTAAAACTACATTATACTAAGAATGAGTTAAGTTAAATCTAATGGCAGTGATACACAATGCTAGTAAAGAAGTATGTCAATGTATCATTGACTTTAATAGCAACATTTGAGTTCCTATTTTTGCTACAAGCCCCAACAAATGTGTACAATTAAACATCATACTATTGCACCTAGGGAAACTCAAAGACCTGAGGAAATGGCAGTAACAACACAGTGGTTAGGTAGACAAATGTTTATCAACTGCTGAATGATACCATGCTTACTGTGCATGTGCGAGAAACTAGAAAACTGAGAAAACTCGATGCTCAAATATAAGCATCAGTATGTATGTTGATTAAAAACCATAAAAATTTAGTAATAATAAGGAAGTAAGGAAAACTGTCTTTTGTCATGACTCTATTTTTGAAATAATTTTTTTTTTTCCTTTTTAAGGGTAAGATGTTAAAGTATAGCTGGGAAATTTTGAAATATATAAAAAATATCACTCGCATAGTATGATTTTGACTGAGTGCAAACAAAAGAAATAAGTTGGTTTGATTTTCAGTTCTACTAATGCTACAGAGAAAGTAACTAAACTTTCAGACAAAGTGTGATATATGCTTTTATCATAATGCTTCATCTTCCTCATTTACCATATAATCTCGCTAATCAAAACCCAAAGTCAAGAGCATGAAAAGACAGGACAGGATGTGCAGTAGATCAACTGAATAATTATAGTTTCTGCTATAGATCGGAAACATAACTTACTTTTATTATCTAGCTGAGCTCTGTATTTACTAAATCCTTTTAGCCGTACTCTCTGACCCAGCAGATCAAGGAACTCTTCAAAAGCTGGTCCTGCCATCTCATTGTTATACATTTCTTCCTCTGTGCTTTGGCCTGCTTTGCAGTAAAGGATACCAATTTTATGTTGAAAACTCAGCTGAAATAAAAAATACAAATAAAGGAAAAGAAAAAATACAGAAGCAAAGTCAATAACAGACCAAATATTAACAATTAGAATTTATCACTGTTATATTCCCTGGCAGAAGATACCTGAAAGTGAAAAAAAATGTGTTCTGATTTGGGAAACTAAGTTACCACACAAAGAAACCAAAACAAAAAAAACCCCACAACAGTAAAATCCGCAACAACTATCTGAAAAGAAAACTGGGTTGACACTATCCAAACACAGATAAAAGCAGACCATGAAGGCTTTTGACTTAGTTATCCATAAAAGCACTCTACTGCACCTTACAGTATGAGAACTTTTAGTGTAACTATCAACTTTTTGTATAACTGAAAATTTCTGTATAACTACCTTCCTTTTCAGATTCATAAGAGTGAGCTTATTTTCCATTATTTCTACTGCTTAAAGTTCAGTGCCGTTCAGTTAAAAACAGGCCCTTAGAACAGTAATGTCTGTTAAGTGAAATCTTTTGCCCTCCCCATAATATCATCCATTGTTAAAAAATTATTCCCTATTTTCAAAAGTATATTTCAAGCTAGCAAACAGATTTTGGTTAAATGGTTTCGTTAAAGAAACTAATCTCAATTCTGGAACATTAAAAAGATATAAATTATTCATATAAAAAACTGTATAACAACTAAAAAAGTATAAAAAGAGATGATTATTTCTTGAGTATTGTCTTATTTTCTTAGCTTTTATGCATACTTAAGATGACAAACAGGAAACTGCCATATGAATGGAATAGTCCTATTATTCTTAACTGACACGTTTTAGAGTTTCACAAATGACAGAGAACATCAGTCACACACTTAAGACATTTATCTATATTCATGATTCAGATCAATTCTCTTGCTGCAGACTTCTCTTAACCAAACTTCAGGATTACAGTCTAATGTGTGCTTTGCAAAGATGGTATATATTCCTATTACAGCAGAGGTGACAAGAACAGTCTGCTTCACCTTTCTCATATGTAACACATGGTCTGCCATGTTAAGTATAATGTAAAACTATTGTACCATAGACTTGTTATTGCATCAACATTTTACCACAATGGTTGGGTTTTTTTGAGGAAAAACTACACGCTGAGAATACCAAAAGGTTGATTCAACAAAACCTACTCATACAAAAGAAGAAAGTGTGAAAAATACCATTCCAGACTTCAAACAATCCTTAACCTTCCCTCTTTGATAAATGCTGCATTTATCCATTTTAAGTGGAGAGTTGTATATAAGGGAGCTGCCAACAGTCAATTAAAAAAATAAACAACACAAAACCAAAAGCAAAAAAACATCAAACAAAAAAAAACCCTCCACAAACAAACAAACCAGTAAAAAAACAAAAACCAAACCAAACAAAACAAAGAGAAAACCACTACTCAAATCCTCATCAACCCTGGAGAAATAAAAGCTTTCACTATGCTTTCACTATCCTAGACTTCTATGTTTCCATAATGCTACTACCTTTTAAAGCTAGTATCTTTTTCTGTCTCCCATGCAATTCAAGATCAAACTTGACAGCATTCCTTGTTTAACTACTTAATTTCATACACAATAAACACACAAAAAATCCCCAAGATGGCCAAGCTAATGAAGATTTTTGAAGGCCATAGACAGACTCTTTAACAACAAGTATCTCACACCCAAAAGGTAAATGTATTAAAATGAAGTAACAGTGAAATGGTAGACTATTAAAGTCAATAGCAAAACACTTCATAACATCAATTGGGACAAAAAATCTTTTTGTACTATGAAGTTAAGCATATCAGTGGGACAATTTCCTCTCATTTTACCTAGTATGAACAGGCCTAACTCCATGTTTTTAGCAGATCTATATTCATGTAATGCACACTCTGAATTTGGTCTACTGGTGTAGAAAAACTACAGCATAGCAGGAATAAGACTAATGTATGATGGCAGCCCTCCCGCCTCTCTGGTGAGCCCCAATCTGTCCTCTCCCTTTGACAACCGCTTTATGTAAGGGTGAGCCCTTGTAGAACATACTTTGGTAGGAGGCCACTGATCAGAGACCAGTTAGGAATAAACAACAGACTCAGTAAGGACAGGAATGAGGAATGGTGCTGCGGTGTTTTCACCTTGGCAGCACAGAACTAGGAGCTGTGACAAAGTTTGAATGTGGAAAAGGAAGGATGACCATCTGAAATAAAAGGAGATTCTGGGTTACAGAGGCACTTTAGGAGCTGCCCGAGTCAGACTCTTGAACTCTGGAGCATGGCAGGGTTAAGATACTGCTTGCTCTTCTCATATCCTTTTGACTGGCATTAGATATTATCAATACAGAGTGCTTTCTTGTTTGGTCCTCATTTTGAAGTGCTGTCTGGAGAGAGTTAGGTATTTAACAAAAGGTTACAGACTGCATACTAGTGACTATTTCATTCAGTGGAAAGCTGGCATGAACATTTCATGGAGGAAACTGGAATAGAACTGGTCATATAAACATTATATTACAGGAAGCAGTGCTGGTACTTGACACTTCCCAGCAAAGACTTAAAATGACTGTGAACACACTGCCACCTCTACCTCAGCTCTGTGGTAAATAGTTTGTCTTAAACCACAAGGAATTTAAGTTAATTCCCTTGACTTCACATTAGAATTGAGGTGTAGAGAAGTTAAATGCTAACTGAGACACCAACAATAGGGGGACAAATAATAGTAATTAATCACTTGGGCAAAATATTCAGCCTGGAAATACAGAGTCATACTCCTTCTGTCTTTGTGGGGACACCAGTCATTCCTGAATTTGTTCATGAATATCAATGTAATTCCAAACAGGAGTGAATCTTCCAAAACAACCTACCAATCTCATGGTTTAAACATTATCCTAGCAGACACTGAAGATGAGGATCTGCAACTCCCCACCCCAAGGAAGAAATCCTGGGTTCTCACTTCCTGGGCAAGTACTGTAAACACTAGGCAATTATGTCAAATTTGATTCTACCAACACAACTATTCCTAAAAAACGTAGCAGCTGCAATCTCATTTGCATCAATCTTAACCTCTTATCTATGTGCTAGGAGCGCTCATGACTATGAAATTAAAAGACTTAAGCAAAAGAATTCTCATACCAAGATCACACGGACTGTGCAGAAGCAGAAATTGAGGTACCTTTAACAGTAAATGCCTAAGAAAGAAGTAACTAAATGAGCTTTGGCAGGATCATCTCATCTGGCACATTTAACTGCCACAGAAAACTATCAGAATATTTAAAACTGATAAAGTTTGACAGCTTCAAAACGGTACCACATGCTTATTTAAGTCTTTTAAGTAAATAATTACAAACATAGTCCTGATTACATTATTTTTAAATTAGAAATGTTACATTTAATGTAACACTGAGAACAATTTAATAATGTGACATCAGAAAATAATTTCTAAACCCATTTAGCTAGTTGTGCATGTGATATGTAAAGGTGCACAGCAATCCTTTCTGACTCAAAATGACTATGCTCTAGTCAGAACCACTCCCTAGTGAATCTTGTCATACTGTTTTGTCTGCCAAAGCCATAAGGCTCTTAGGTAGATAACAGCGTCAGCACACTGTTCT